>PVIH01006809.1:31601-45111 GCA_004025045.1 Sigmodon hispidus | reverse complement strand
ACCCTCTGCAGGTCCTGGTAAATGCCATCATCAACAGTGGCCCGGGAAGACTCGACCCGCATTGGGCGAGCTGGGACAGTGAGACGGCAGGCTGTGGATGTGTCCCCACTGCGCAGAGTGAATCAGGCCATCTGGCTGCTGTGCACAGGAGCTCGTGAGGCTGCTTTCCGAAACATCAAGACCATTGCTGAGTGCCTTGCAGATGAGCTCATCAATGCTGCCAAGGGCTCCTCCAACTCCTATGCCATCAAGAAGAAAGATGAACTGGAGCGTGTGGCCAAGTCTAACCGTTGATTTCCCAGTTGCTGCCTAATAAACTGTGTGCTCTTTGGGAAAGTTAAAAAAAAAAAAAAGAACTCAAGAATCTAGAGTCCAAAACTTTGAATAACCCAATCAAAAAATGGGGTTCAGATCTAAAAAGGGAATTCTCAGCAGAAGAATTATAAATGGCTGAAAGGCACTTGAAAAAGTGCTCAACATCTTTAGCCATCAGAGAAATACAAATCAAAACAACTTTGAGATACCACCTGACACCTGTCAGATTGGCTAAGATAAAAGACACAGGTGACAGCTTATGCTGGAGAGGTTGCAGAGCAAGGGGAACAATTCTCCATTGTTGGTGGGAGCATAAGCTTGTTCAGCCACTCTGAGATGCAGTATGGCAGTTTTTCAGAAAATCAATCTCCCCAAGGATCCAGCAATACTACTTCTGAGTGTATACCCTAAAGACGCACAGTCGCACTCCAAAGGCATTAGCTCATCTATATTCATAGCAGCATTATCCATAATAGCAAGAACCTGGAAACAATCTAGATGTCCCTCAACTGAAGAATGGATTAACAAACTGTGGTACATCTACACAATGGAGTACTATTCAGCAGTAAGAAAAAATGATATCCTAAAATTTGCAGGCAAATGGATGAATTTCGAGAATATCCTCCTGAGCGAGGTATCTCAAACCAAGAATATAAGCAGGGGATGTACTCACTCATTAGTGGACTCTAAATAAAAAAGCAAAAAGCAAAGCATGTCCACAACCACTGAACTGGTTGGGATCCTAAACACCTTGGACTGGCACCTTGGATCCCACTTCCTCCAGGGGAACACCTGACTCAGTCTCGATGTTTTGGGGTGAGGAAACTGGATCTGCCAGGAGTGGAGGTTGAAATGAACAATATTGGAACCTCCTGCGCATGTAGGGGAGGAGATGGGGAGATATGGAGAAGAGAGAGTGACCTGAGGGAGTGGGAGGGGAAAGGGTCCTTGAATAAGGATATATACGGATAGAAAATGTGACTTTATTTATCATAAAAAATTTTAAAAAAGACTGAACAAGTGGACAGGTGATGTTGGTGCATGTCTTTAATCCTAGCACTTGGAGGATGTGGCAAACAGGCAGATCTTATAATAAAAAAAAAAAACAACTATTCTTTATTCATTATTATAGAATGATTCCCCAAATATTTCCATAATACAAAATTTTGAAATTTAGCTTAGTGATTCATGTGCAAGAAGCTTTTCTCTAGTTCCTAAAAGCACCTTGATTGAGTAATAAATCTTATGTTTCTATAAAGGCGCTCTAAGAAACAGGAAGAGAAAATAAACACGACTCAGCCCAGTGTGGAGGCAAAGGGACAGGAACAGATTTTTCCTACCTTTCTCTTCCCTTTGCCTTATCCATAAGTAAAGCCTAATACTAAAGCCCTACATACACACACCTGGACACACATGAACACACACACACACACATAGACCCACTAACTACTTACTTTCAGTTTCTAGAACCATTGCAAATATTATAAACTTTTCCTGGTCTCAAGCCTAACTGTAATCAATTTAGGTATGATGACTCAGATTCTCCTGCCAACAACACAAACATGGACATTATTCCTATTGGGTAGATAAAGGGACCTGGGCTTGGAGAAGCCCAGTGAGCAAACTTGAAATAAAAGCTAAGATTGGCGGAACTCCTAAATCTGAAAGCTCACAGGCTGCTAGGCGCTTTAGGGTCAGTTAGGGGATTTGAGGCCCCCTTTAAGTTCTTTCTAACACATATTCCCTAACCCTAACCTATTTTCATAAATTTTATTCATTTATTTACTCACAGTATAAAACCAGTACTTTAATAACAATGACCATGCAGTGAACTTCTTCATTTAACCTTCCTAAGGGGAACTGCTCATTAGGAACTACCCTATTAAATCCAAAGCAACAGGAAAACATATGTTATCTGGAAAAAAAATTCTTCCCATAACTACCTCTATTTCCTCTCCTTTTTATTAGTATTATTGCTTGTTTTCTGAGGCAGGATTTCATGCATCTTAGGCTGGCCTTGATATCACCATATTTGAGAATGGGTTTGATATCTTCATCTCTCTGCTGCCACCTCCGAAGTGCTGGGATTACACATGAACACCACTGTGGCGGAAATGTTCTCTGTATGATGCAAATAAAGTAACTGGTTTGGCCTATGTAGAGCACCGTAGAAGTGGGTGAAGAATCAGAGGATAGGCAGGTAGGAGAAGGGCGGAGTTAGTCACCATCAGACCCTCAAAGGAGGAACATGTAAGAGATACAGGTGAGCCACGGGCTGAGCCACGTGGAGGGTTCATTAATAGAAATGAGTTGATTTAAGATGAAAGAGCTAGCTATTAATGTTCTTGAGACATGGGCCAAACAGTATAAAGTTGATTTAAGCGTGTGATTCATTTCTTTGTGGGACAAAAGCCGCCGTGGGCCAGGTCCTGAACCTCTGGGCCCAAATGGGCCTGGGAAACTTTCTACAACACACCACCACTCCAGGCTTCCCATTTATAATTCTGAATGCTTAAGATTTTCTCAGGCAGGTCTAATCAGCCTGTACTAGAAGAACTTGAACATCCCTCACCCCGACTTCCACTGTCCTAGACTCTGACATCATGTTAGCACAACAAACAGCTGTGGTAGACAGCACAGTTCTGAAACAGTTCCGTTTTGTTCACTTCGCTTTTCTGAGCAGTTCAGAAGCAGGTAGATGTTTGGAAAGTGTCAACACAGAAAAAGGTTTATAAAGCTTGGATTACTTTTTCTTATCTGTCAAAACAGAAAGAAATTCAGCAATATAGCAGAAGCAATTAGACTATACAGGAAAAGGTATTTGTAGAGCCTTGAAGTTTAGAGGGAGTGAGGCAATGTTTGTCGAGCATAAGACACAGAGAGAAAAGATTAGAGAAGATGTTTATGATGTTAACCTGTGAGAGACCATCAAAAGTTCTACAAGATAAAAAGCCTGTGGTACTGGTACACACAGGTATAATGGTGAAAACACTGCACAGAAATGGAGTATCCTTAAAGAAAAGCACTTCTGAAGTACAATTTCACAAATAAAGGGCTGTCTGGATAGAGGGGCACTTTTATCAATGACAGGAAAACATATAGAGAACTATTTCTATTAGGGTAACTGGTGTTTGAAGAAAACGTTCCTGACTGATAAGCCACAAGACTTAACAAAGAATATAAAAATCTACTTTTAAAAATGTAAACAAGTTATGGGCACCAAAAGCACTGTTCTTCCTCCCTGAAGTTGCATTAGAGATACCTTCTGGCCCACCATGTGGCAAATTGTTGAAGCTATGTTCATCTTTATCTCCACTGGAAACAGAAGTCAAAATACCAACAAAGCAAAAACCATCCTGTTACTGCAGGGTTGAGATTGGAGAGGCCAATGAAGTCCCTCTGTCCAAAGCCGTTCCTTCCTCCTAAATGACCAAGTGGATTCAATCCACCTCTTCCCAATGTTCCCCTGGGAACCCACTCCCTCTCTCCCTACCGCCCCTTCCCCTCCCTGGACTCCCCGCTTCCTCTTTCTCTTCCCTTTTCATACATTTGACCTTTCCACACTCATCTTCTTGGCTTCAGTGCTTCTGCTAAGGGATAACATGGAACTACAGACTTGTGTTTTTAAAATAATCTTCATGTTTAGTATATAAAAGTTATAGACTATTATAGTAAATAAAATCAAATAACATATTTCTTCAGGGCACACATTAATAAAAATAATTGTTTATCAATATGTATCAGTTGTTTTTAGATAATTCAAATAAAGAAAAACATATCTCCCACATGTCTGTAAAATGATACTGTTCTTTTAGTTGTATGTGTAAATTACAATTTATATTGTCAAAATACAAACTAAAGAGCATCTTTTCATGGCATAAGTACTTGGGTCAGGAGCATTTCATGGAGAAGAGGAGATTTACTGCATATGCCATATGGAGAACTCGGTAATCCATGATCAGAATAGGAGTTCAGTAACTGGAAAAGAAGCCAAATATGTTTTCAGTTTATCTTAGGAAGGGGATGCTCTCCTAAGTTTGGGGGGTAAAAGTTGTGGTGTTTGGGGGCAGTTCTGTTATGCCATAAATGTTATCAGGATAATTTTTTAAAATTTTCTATGTAGTGAACATACAAATCATAGCTTTGTACTATGAGGTCAATCCAACAAAATATTTGAAGCACATTTCACCAAGACTATTTTAGACTAAGACTCTATGTGTGTGCCTTTTTTGTTAATTTAAAAACTAATAGAGAATATAGTATTTCACAAATTCTACTTGGTTTTATAATAAAAATCAGATACTGAAGAAAAGCTGAAAGATCAGAGAGACAGGGGAACAAGCCACAGCCACTTCTCACCCAGCCAACTCCTCAGGCCTATCTTGCCAATCCTCAGACTGAATGCCTCTGAGCCCTTAGCCAAAAGGGAAGGGAAGGGGGTCACAAGCCAGGGGCTGAACTCCTATTTCCTCCTGCCTTATGTTTCTTTCTCTCCCCCTCCACATCACCTGCTGTTTCAATCTTCCTAATGCTTTGGAATTAAAGGCATATGTGTTTCCCAAGTACTGGCAGCAGAAGCTTGGGATCCCAAGTGCTGGGATTAAAGGTATTGCTACCACTTCCTGGCTCTGTGATCCAAATGGATCTCTGCCTCCCCAGTGCTGGAATTAATGCATGCACCAAATGACATAGCTTAACTTTTATATTTACTTTTATTTATGTATTTATTTTTATTTTACTCTATACATTTTGAACATATAGATTCTGATACTGTATATTTTTCATGGGATTTCTGAATGTGCAAACAAGTGTGTTTCTGTATCTGTGTTAGTTCCTTGTACCTTTTCTTAGGCTCTTTTCCTTATGTTTGTTTGTTCTAGCCTATTCTAATTGAACTTTGTTTTAGCTATTATCCCTTAGCTTCCCTTCTGTTTTCTATAAATAGATAGAAAGAGAGAGAATCTGGATGGGAGGGAGGTCAGGAGAAACTAGGAGGAACACAGCAAGAAAAAACTGTAATCAGTCTCAATCAAAAAAAATTATCCCAAAAAATTATTTCCTTAGGTCAAATCCATTAATTAAGAACATATCAAGGTATATAATCATAGTGCTACACTTTTCCTTTCAATATCCCAGGCCACCAAAATCCAAGCCACAAAGATAGATAGGCAGGGGATTAAACTGAGCTACCTAGTACACTCTTCCTACTAAAACAAGGGATTAAGTTCAGATCACAGTATTCAAAAGGAGAGATAGACTTTGGTGAGAAATGAAGTTCTCAAAGGGACACTATGACAGAAAACTCCAAATGGGAAAACCATTCCCTTTCTTCTACAAAAACACAGATTAAATGTGTCAGATACCACATAACAGGCTTCAGTTGTGGGGAAGAACTAGGACTTAACACATCTTCCCCCACTTGTTCCAGGTTGTCCAGGCTGTGACCTGCCACCAGTGTTTAAAATGAATGAAATACTGCTGAAGAAATGCTAATGGCAAGAAAGATGGAGCTGGAAAAGCTTATGGTTTGATTAAAGGCTGTACTTATACCCGGAAAAAGAGAAATTTCATAGGAGCATCCTCAACATAGCTTACAATATCAAAAACAACACAGAGTGTGTAATTTTTGTACTCTAAAAAGAAAGAAAAATAGCATTTCAAGATAACAAAACCAAAAAACTCCCAGCTATATGAAAAATAAAAAATGGTTAAAAACTAAGAGTTTCCATTAAAAACAAAATATGAAACACACCTACTGAAATACATACAGAGCAATTATACTTATATCTTTCTCTTGTCTTAGTGTTAAAGGCACTAATTGGAAAAACACAAGTAGATTAAGAGAAGCAAGTACAAAAAAAAGTTTGAGGTTTCTTTTGGACAAACCAGTCCTGGGGTTGCTTCACCACATGAGTTTTCAGTTGCTCCTCAAAGTATTTCGTCAGCTATCTTATAGTCAATTTGGGAAAGCCTAAATATTAGGTGAACAATTAGGTAAATTAAAAAATAAGTGATGCTTCATAATCAAAATGATAACCCTACTGACATGCTTCCAAATAGATACAATGATATGGCCATTCTTTCACAAAGACTAAAATGTAGCAAGATGGTACTAGAAAATTCCCTGGATATAAGTTAGAATGGTTGTCCTTCCCTATACTATACTATATTAGTATGAAGAATTTTCAGACACTGAGATGTACATGTGTTGGAAGCCAGTTTATAATAAATATTTGGGAATAATATTATAATCTCTATATGTTGGAAGATAAAAAGAAGAGTGTGTTGGTGTGTGAACATGAGTACAGGTGCCATAGAGGCCAGAAGATTTGGATTCCTATGGAGCTGGCATAACAGATGAATGTGAACCATCAGACATATGTGCTGGGAATCAAACCAGAATCCTTTGGAAGAGTAGTTCAAGATCTTAACCACTGAGCTCAATACCACACACAAACTACTTAGAAATTCCTATTTCTGAGACAGATATATCTGTAATCTGTGTAGAGTAATTGCTTTAAAATAATTTTTATTTTTGATTGGCTAGGAATTTTATCATAAGTTTATATAATAAGTACCCTCATGGTATGTAGATTATTACACTCTAATCAGTTAGACTATAATGCTTCCTTCTAAAATGGCTCAAAATTCGTAGATTTTCTTTTGTTTCAGAGAACAAATGAAGAGGCAGGCACAATCAACAGACTGGAGGACTGAAAACGTGATATTATAGACAGGGCCTTGACCTGGTCGGCAGTGTGTCTGAGACTCAGAGCAGACCACAATAGATATTCTCATCTTAGTTCTTTAATAGAAATATTATTTAATCTAACCCAGAAGAATTGTGTTCATGAACCATTTCCAAAATGTTATAATATAATTATATTCTAGAGTGAAAGAGACCAGTCTACTCTACCATCAGGAAGTTCAGGCTCCTGAGATGCCCTTTCACTTTAGGGTGTTGAACGGAGACATGCACTGGCAATGCAAAGAAAAAAAGAGGCCTCGGGGCCCTGGAGGCTTTCACCCAGACTTGCATCTCAGCTACCACATTTACAAGAGTATACTTGGGCCAATCATTCTCTCTTGGATTCACGTTCTTCAGATACAGGGTAGGGATGACAACAGTACGGAAAATAGAGCTACTCTCAAAAAGGTAAAATGAAGTGATGTTGCAACATACTTACAACATCACAGGGCAGATCCCTAAGGCTATCCTAAGAAGCTATCTTTCCTTCTTCATGTGAAGTGACTGAAACATGTGGAATACAAAAGCAAATTATAAAGGTAAGTGAAATACTAATTCTAATTGGTATTTAATGAAAACTCAGAGCCGGATATTGGGGGAAAGCTGGAATATCAGACAGAGGAAACAGACCACAGTCAGATCTCACCCAGCCAACTTCTCTGACTTATCAGGGTAAAAGCTATCTATCTTCAAGAGTCCTCCGCCTGGCTGGTTGCTCCTAGAGAATCCCTCAGTGTCTGCCTATGCCTTCCTTAAATATCTTCTTCACCCAGTTCTTTCCCTTCAGGGTTCAACTCTGCATCATAATCCTAGAGTTAGGATTAAAGGTGTGAGCTACTACTGTTTTGTTTTTAGGCTTTAAACTCACAGAAACACAGACAGATCTCTGTCTCCTGAGTGATGGGATTAAAGGCTTAAGTTACCCTCTCTGACACTCATAGCTTGACTAGGTAATTCTGTCAATCAGATCAGATTCTGAAATCAGATTTCAGGCTGATTTTATTAAATATAAAATATATCACCACAGGTGAGTTCCAGAATATGCACACTTTGGTGAGTAAGCCCATGTTATATTACTCTAATACTCTCGATTCACAATGTTTGAAGACTACCATTTCTTTTATGTACAGTATAAGTATATATATTTATATATTCTAAAAATTTAAAATATACTCATTACTATGTCCAGCTACAAGTAGAAACAATATTAATGTGGAAGGAATTCAATGTTTGTGTGGTTTCAAACATATGACGATAAACTGGATGTGAGCAATATAAGCAGAATCACCAGGACTGCCCCATAACCTGACTCTTTGTGGTTTCAGTGATGGTTTTCCTGGAAATTGCAGTGATAATGAGCATATGCATTGTTGATCCATTAAGGACCATGCTTTTTGCTGTCTTAATGTGCTCCCTCAAGTACCTCTGTCATGTTTATTTGGGAGCGACTTTATGCTATTAAAGGCATTCAAATATCAGTGTCTCTTAGGATATGCTAATAATGATAAATTATAGAGGGGTGTCCTGATTGCATTATGAATGCATCTATTTTCCTTTTCTTCTCTCTTCGGAGGACATGCCACTGGCTATGTTCTAACTCAAATGCAAACTTCTTCAGAGTTGTGATTATTAATTACATATTGAAGTACAACTGGTCTCACTCTTGGTGATTATTCGTTATCCACCACATGAAACACTGTGAAATATGAATGCCTCACAAGTATACATTTCACCCAAGTCCCACTGAGCACACATTGGGAGTGTGTTGGTAAAAAGAATCTAAAAGACTGGCAGGAAGCAAAAGAAAAAATACTTTATCAATATCAAGGCCATTTTAAAAAGCTTATACGTTGCTCTTTCAGAGAAAGCAGGAAAAACAAACAAACAAAAGACAATGTCAGATAATAACTGGCAAGGTTACCTTGTACTGCAGCAAACTACAAAATTCACATAAGTATCTTCGAAGACTGCAATGTGGTCAGGTAAGCATTCTTCAAATGCAAATTATGCCAAAAAACGCCCTGCAGAAGCTCCAAAGGCTCTAATAAATCCCATTGCCATTAACGCCTATAAGAGTTTCACCTCCAGGAGAACATATAGGGAAATAAAATTCTTAACAGCATTTGTGATGTTCAGTAAGGTGGAAGTATGTTTGCAAATGTAAAACCTGACTGACTTGCTGTGGCACTTTTTCTGACAGACGACTTTAAACAAATACCGTACACAGAAGTTTCTCTGATATGTGTGCCTGCCTGGGTATAGGAAAAGAAAGGGAGGTAAAACTTCCTAAGCTATCATGAGAAATTAAGAGTCTACTTAAAGGAGATTACACTATCATCTTAAATCAACCACAGGCAGCTTGGCAGGATGCATAAAGGACAACAGCAAAAGTAGGAATTGCTGCTTTGGTCTCAGCCGCCTGTTACTTTCCAAGACCTGGGTATGACTTCATCTTCCTTGAGCAACTCCACTAGAACGCACAGTTAGAAAGATATACTTCCATTATCTTTTGGAGTATCAAAATCTGCCACAAGAAGAGATCAGGAAGCAAATGTGTTTTAGAAAGTAATGATCAGAAAGTACATATGATGATTCATGACCCATAACCTGTGTGGGCACAAAAAAAAAAAAAAAAAAAAAAAAAAAAAAAAAAAAAAAAAAAAAAAAAAAAAAAAAAAAAAAAAAAAAAAAAATCTTCATACATTTCACTCTGGTTCAGATGAAAAAAACTACAATATTTCTCTTAAGAAAAAATTTACATCATTGAATTCATCAAATAAACCCAAGTATTTACTGAGAAACTAGTACTGTTTCCCATTATCAAAGATCTAACTATGCAGAAACAACTGTCTTTAAGGCCTATTTCATAAGCGAGGAACATGGAAAGACATACCTGCACACACATGCTGGGTTAGGCCTTCCAAGGGACAGAGGCAGGGACAGAAAACAGTGAAAGAAAGAGAAGACAAAAAGAGGTACTAGAAAGTTCTCCTGAGAACATGTTGCTTAAGGGATTAAACAAATGTACTAGGTAAAAGAAGAGGAAAAAGAATGACATGGAGAAAAAAACGCACGCAGTGAGATGTCTAGAGGGCTGTACAGATGGCCACTTATGAGCTTCCATCGCCAAAGGGAGGGTCCATGAACAGTAGGAAGTAAAATGAACAATGAAGGCATAAAAGAACTCTCTTGGGATCTCGTCTTTGATATGGTTGTCCCTTTATTAAGTAAAAAGACACCACACACTGAGATGTGACAGAAACCTCAAAATGTAGGAGGCTTAGGTACCTGAACAAAATCCTACTATCTGGGACTCTAAACTCCACGACAGAAACAGCTGTTTTTAAAACCACATTCACTGATTTGTGTCCAGCCTCCAAAACTGTTATCCCCATCTATGAAATTAGACCTCATTATACACCTTTTCAAATTACATCTTAGGATGGTTGTGATCGCCAAACATGATAATATCCTTGGATATAATCTGTAAACTGCCATTTATATTAGCTAATCTTTGTTATTACAAATATCTTAAAGTATCATAATGCTTGTGATAAGGTTATTATTACTTCTAAAATCATTGACTTGGAAATAAGCATCTGCCTTTGTCTTTGTTAATTTAAATAAACACGTGTTAATTGTAATGAATAATAAAAAAATGGGAGGGGCTGGGATGTAGGCAAGCTCACTGTAGACAGCTTTTCTCCCACATGTAAGGTCCTACGGTTTGATCCTTACAATCACAAAGAAAGAAGAACTAGGAGAAGAAAAGAAAAAATAATAGAAAATACAGAGTATCATTACACTTTTATTACCAAGTCAAAAATGGTATCTATAAATGTGTAAATTTACATTATATACATCTATAAAGTTACATATTTTAAGCAAAATTTTATCTGCTATACATTCTGTATTTAATCAACATATCTTAAATGCATCTTTATGTTAAGAAAAATATAACTACCTACTAGTAAGGATTAATAATTATGGTCAATTAATATAAAAGAGTATCACCCAGAAGATGAAATTTGTGGCACATTTGGGAGGTGCTGTCTAGATTAACTCAACTTCTGAACAGGCCTGTGGGGAATTATCTACATTAGTTCAAATGAGGTTGGAAAATTCATCTTACCTAGGGTCTATATACTAAATGATAATAATAATAATAATAATAATAATAATAATAAAGTTGGGCACTACACTGAATAAATAGGAAGACATGAGCTAAGTTCTAACACCTATTTCCCTCTCCTCATTACAAGTGGATACAATGGTCCAACTGTCTCATATTCCTCTGACACCATGACCTTCTGACAATGTTGGAAAGTATTTTCTAAGTATCAGCCCATTCTTCCTTAACTTGCTTTTCTCAAATATTCTTATGACAGCAACAGGAAAAGTAGTTGATGCACTATTATTTCAGCACTAATGGATGGACAATGCAGTACAGTGTTCCATAATTTGTACCACCAACTCTCCTCAACAGAGATAGCCTTATGTAAGTAAAGCTTGTAGATAAACATGCCCCAGAATTAGTTTGATTCTGTGCTTTATTCTCTCGTCCTACTCTATGTTCTTACTCACTCAACTGCTAGCTCTGTTTCTTTGTATTTTACCTTGAGCATTTCATTTCTTGAAGTTTCCATTGACATCATAAATTTCATATGATCTATGTGTTCAGTCATGACTATGAATGGCTCATCTGCATTTTTAGTACAGGTTCTGCTCCGTGATTTTCCCTTTCCATCTTCCACCCAAGTTCTAATTGTGCACTTGAATATAACCCAACTCTCTTTTCATCAGTATTCTGTCATCTGTCCACATATCACCACCAGTAATTACAGATGTCCCTACTTTCTCCTGATAAGGTCAGTTCCAGTTAGTGAGCAGATAATGGCATGAGAGCCAGAAAAACAAATGGGTTATGGGTCTAGACTGAGAGGTAAGAATGCAAATTCTGAATACAGTTTGAGTGTCATGCATGATGCTTTACACCAATAAGTCAGCCTAAGTAGGCAAGGGACATGGAGTCTGGAGAAGCAGGAAGGCAGCATGAGCCCCCCATAGAACTAAAGGAGATGGGTAGAGAGAGGCCAGATGTAGCATAATGACAGTAGTCAAGAAGCTAGAAGAAACAGGAATAGGTGTCTTCTAGCAAACAGCTTTCTACTTCAAAAGATGCTTGCTTATTTTTTTTTTTTTTTAATTTGGACAACAAGTGATAAGGGTCAAGGCTATTATGGGTTAGAAAAGAATCTGTGCGTGCAATAGTCAAAGTGTCTTCATGGCAAATAACTTGCTAAAGTTGAAGAAATCCAGCAACTGGATGGAAAGGTAGATTTCTTCACTGTTGAGTTCCTTTTGTACTCAAATTAAGAAAGATCTTTCAGTAAGCTCTATGGACAGTGTGGGACAAACAGTTCAGTTCTATATAAATATTTACAGGGCAGGTTGAGAAGCACTAAGTGACTAAAACATAATACATATATTTCAATTTATTATCACACACATAAGTATTTAAATGTCTTCAAGCTCAGTTCACTGTAAAGTATCCTCAGCTCCCACTCAAAGTCAGAGCTGACCCTGGAAATCAGCAAGTCAGCAAGTCGTGATGGTGCAAGGCCTCTCTCTACCTGCAACACTTAGGAGGTAAAGAGAGAAAGAGGCCTAGACTGGGGAATCCAAGGGCTATACAGGAGAGACTGTCTTAGATAAAGATTAAGAGGGGAGGGAGGAATTTACATATTAACCGAATGAAAATGCAATAAATTAACACTTATATATCAGAGGGTATATCAGCTCAGAGGAAAATGGAGTCTTTTTATTTAGAGAAATCCATCTCTCAATTTTCCTAAAAGGACTAAAATGAGAGAGAGACAGAGACACAGAAAGAGAGAGAAAGAGAGGGGGGAAGGAAGGAAGGAGGGAGGGAAGAAAGGAAGGAAGGAAGGAAGGAAGAAAGGAAGGAAGACAACCTCACTTAGGGTATTGAAGACCATCTAACCTATCCAGCGGGGTTTAGATTTCTAACTACATTTTGAAGAACAGATCCAGGGCTGCATTTCTTAAAATTTTCAATACTGTTCTTATTTCTATTTTCACATTTTAACATTTTCCCATCATTCTTCACACAGGTACACAAGTCAAAAGTAAAATTTAAAAGGTATCAACGGCTTTTCAGATGCAAACATTCTTAGTATTCATGACATAGGCATAGAGCTTCAATGGCTCACAGCAATCCTAGCTACATCAAATGAGGCCACAGGAATCTAAATCTCAGGAAGTACATTGGCTATGTCATGTTACAAAAACAACAACTACAAAAAAAAAAAAAAAAAAAAAAAAAAAAAAAAAAAAAAAAAAAAAAAAAAAAAAAAAAAAAAAAAAAAAAAAAAAAAAAAAAAAAAAAAAAAAAAAAAAAAAAAAAAAAAAAAAAAAAAAAAAAAA
>PVIH01006809.1:0-31501 GCA_004025045.1 Sigmodon hispidus | reverse complement strand
ACACTTTCTTTCTTTTACTTTTATTACATAAACAGAGAGACAGAGAGAGAGAGAGAGAGAGAGAGAGAGAGAGAGAGAGAGAGAGAGAGAGAGAGAGAGAGAGAGAGAATGGGAATGAATTTTGGTTTGAAACAAGATTTTTGGCTGTTTGAAATTTAAAAAATATTATTTAAAATATAACATATAACCCCACAATACAACGCTTTGTCAAAATGCAAACAAAATTAAAACTCATTGTAATTTGGACAATATAAAATTTGTTTCAATATGCTTTTTCTCATTTACATCAACAGGCAGAAAAATTGATTACTTGACATCTTCTCACTGCAAACTTTTGTTGAGGCTTCAACAGTAGGGCAAGGGTAAAGCCAGCAAGAAGATCTATCCCCATCTTTTTAAGTTACAAGAATGACCAAAAATAAACAATAAGAAAAAATATTAAATGAACATAAGAAGGACAGCTGAGTTAATGGAGTGAAAAATTGGAAGCCAGGACATTTACCTCCAATATCCTATGTGGTTTCTGAGTGATAAGGCTGCCATGGTTATGCAGAGGGTACGAAAATAAGACTACAAGGTTACCAAAATGGAAAACCTTGTAGAATAATTTTAGGAGAGGAAAGCACAAATGACTTCTGGGAATACATCAAACAAAATAACAGGAATCAACTCTGCAGTGCGCTCAGAAGGGCAGTTCAGTTTCCAATATAGAAAACCCTCTAGGCACTTAAGAATGCACTACCAGCTGCACAAAAGTGACAAAAGTACTTTCTTCATAAATGAAGTGTACAAAGCTCTATGCAAAATTCAAGGAAGACAGAGCACTATTGCTGCCAGACATAGAGGGCAGGGGGATGAACAAAGGAAAATCTGTCTTCCAATGAGGAAAATAGTTGAGCTTGGTGAAAGACACGAGGAAGTTTATGCAGTCTCTTAGCTGATAATAACAAACTCATGACAACGTCATTGTGAGGAAAGTTCCTGCTGCCCCTTATCCTAACGGTCTAAATTATAAACAAGTCTGAGATGAGTCAGGAATATGAGTCACTTGACACAAGGAGAAACTTCCCTGATAGCAGAAGGAAGATGATGACTGATGGGCAATAGAATATGTGGTTTTACAAAGTGTCACACTGGTCCAAGAGAGACCCTGCATACTTCAGTTTCCTGACAGGTTGACAAAGTTCCACTGAATCACATTCTTCCCAATAGCTGCTGTGCCCAGACTTGCCAACTTCTGTCTCCTACCAGCACCTCGTAGACAAGAATGTGATCTCGTCTTGTTCTCTTAAGCCTTCCAGAGGCAGAGTCCAGTAATAACTGCTGACAAAAGCAAAAGGAAGAGCCTAGCTACAAGCCAAGCTGCCATGGTACAGTTTCATTTTAAATTTTAAGCCACCTACTCCCTCAAAACCTTTCCATTCTTTTAATCTGCCTGTCTCTCTTTGCCATATTGTCTTTTAAAATAAGAACATATGTTTAAATGGTCTATTAATATTGATATAACATAATAAATAATGTAAAACAATAATTAAAAGTCTATTTTTTTAAAACTTTACTTATTTATTATTTATTTATTGGCATTGGTGTTTGCCTGGAACTGGAACTACAGACAGTTGTTAGCTGCCATGTGGGTACTGGGAATCGAACCCGGGTCCTCTGGAAGAACAGCCGGTGCTCTTAACCGCTGAGCCATCTCTCCAGCCCCTTAAAAGTCTATTAATATAAGTACTAGTAAAGAGTTCACTCATGAAAATCAATGTGTGAAATAAACTATATACATGTTGATTTTAATTACAAAATTTAGTTTCTAAATTTAGGAATTAATAATGGACACTTAGAAAACGCTGAAAAAATAATAGCTAAAATCAAAAAGTAAAAACTGCTAAAAGGCTTATTAGCCATTTGAAGTTCTTGAAGTTTTAGATTAGATTTTACATTAGAATGTAATTAATTACATTAGATTTTTCACTTAAACGCCACAGTGCATTCTAAGAAGCAAGGTCTGAATTTTGTCAAGGGCTAACATAAAGCCTGTAATTGTTACATGCTTATCAAAGAATTAATTCACCTTTCAAGCCATACAATTTCTTGTTACTGAAATTAAGAGATACACAATGAAATAACTAATGGTGAGTTATATCAAGTGACAAACCTTTAGTTCTTGTCAACAATAACAAAACTTAGAATAAAAATAAAAATTAAATGGATAAGAGAAGCCATAACACAGCTCTTTAGAAAGCATTAAAAAGCAATTTATACAATTTGTAAAATTCTACACTCCATAGGCTTCCTTCCATACTCAAAATAAATGTATATACAAGGACTCAATTCATTCACACTATGGCACAATTAAGTTAAACTGGGTTTAGAAGAGGCCTAAAGATTGAGGTATGTTCCTGTTTTCTTAGTAATTAACAAAGCTAAGTAAAAATCAATTGTAATTGCAGAACACATACAAAATGAATTACCAAAGTCCAGGTAATATTGTTAAATATAGATGTTTGTTTGACATTATAATTTACCTATTGTATGTAACATATATAATATGTATCAACCAATTAGATAGTCTTATTTTCTCTAACCCTATGATTCTTAAATAAACTTACTTGCAGCAAGAGTTTTAGAGAGATAAAATGTTATTCTAGGAGATACCTTATAATGAATTCAAAATTTTCTGTTACTTTATATATAAATACAGTGAGTACATACATGACAGATGTTTACAAAGAAAAGCAGTATTATATAAATCCAAAGTTCCTCCTATAAACTGTAGTGAACAACATAAGATATTAAATTTCCCTTATTAAGCATTTAAAGTATACAATAAAATGTTAGCTACTACATGCATATTGCCAAATAGGTCAATTAAAACAGCAATTATGAGAAAGAGTGTAATGGTTTCCCCAAAATTAAGAACAGAACTATTGTATGAGGTGCATACTCAAAAGAAAGTGGAAACAAGTGGAGTACTGTCTCCAGCTGATGACCAGAAAACAGATGCGATACATATACACAAAGGAATACTAATCAATCCTATCATTTGTGACAATATGGATCAAACTGCATGATCTCACTCTTACAGGATCTACATGTTCATTTCTACACCTTAGCAGTGGAATGTCCATTATGAGAGGAAAGGGTGAGAAGGAGAAGAGGGGTGGGCAAAAGGTGAGCTATCAGTAGCCACTTGAGGTGAGGTAGGATAATGGAGAACTGATATGCAGGTGTACAGCAGGAGGGCTGAAGACAACAATGCACAGCTCAAAACAAAGGATTTTGAGGTTTTCGCCAAAAAAAATGATAAATGTCTAAGATATCTAACATGGTAGTTCAAGATTCTTATATGAAAACATCATGTAAACTGTTAATATATAGTTTGTTCTTTATAAATTTTCAAAACTAATTAAATGAATCACAGCATTTCATAATTTTATAAACAGTTTTAAATCTGTCGTGCACAAAGATCTGTAGAAATTATTAATTGTAAAGCAAAGTTTGTAATTACTGAGCAACTGTCCTTTTAACTCTGGCAGAAAAGTGACTTAAAAGTACTTAGGATTTACAATTTTTTTGTGTGTGTGAAAGTATTATGAATTTTTCTTAACTATAACACAGTGTAATTGAGAAGTGAACAATGTAACAGATTTTATTATGCTCATCATCAAATTATCTTCCAAGAATCAAAGCCATATATGTTATTCCTATTATCTTTCAGGTGTCTGTAAATCACATCTGTTCAGGGACTTGGTAATTCTCAAAAGATAATGAAGGAGTAATTAGTGTAAATGAGTAAGAGATACTACGGGTCAGTAATTTGTTTTTCTTGTGAAGAACTACAGAGAAAACCCAAAGCCTTGCAGGCCAGGGCTTAGGCTGCAATGCTTCATCATTGTAATGGCAGCACAGAGGCAGAGACACATGAGCAAGACTGTGGTCAACAAAAGTGTGTTTATGAAAAGAGATGGCAGGTTACAAGTCCCGAGTGTTCCTCGGCTTGCCAACTACTAAGACAGATACAAACATGAAGAGGAGGAGGAGGAGGAAGAGGAAGAGGAGGAGGAGGGGACAAGATGGGCAGGACTAGAGAAGGATTAAAGAAAATCAAATCCAAGTGCAGATGAATCATTACTCCCGAGAACGAGGAGCGGCTAGGCCAACATTATCTGTTCTATTGACTAACTTTCACTGTAAAACCTTACAAAATGAAGGAAGTTCATTTTTTCTAAAGATTTCACTCAGTGATGGCTGACTATTGGCACTCAGCACATCAGCATAAATAATGAGAATATTGATCACAGGTAAGTAAATCATAGGGGATATCTTACCGCAGTAATGGATGGAATATGACAGTGATATTTCTGGCTCCAGGTTTGCAGACAAATTTTGTTCCTCCGCCTTCAATTAAATTGTCATCAGGACCCCCTTCAAGAAAAAATAAAAACTGAGATTTAGCCATTTGGAAGTTTTACAGATAAGCAAAGAAAGCTTTCCTGTACATGTACTGTCACACAGGTGATCTTTTATGTTAACCACAACATTTACAGTTATTGCAATTGATATGATCCAAACGCTCTCTTCAACAATCTATGGTATAATTATCCAACAAGGAGAAATAAAAGTCCAAGAAGAATCAATAACATATATAAAGTAATGGCTCAAAGTTACAATATGGATAAGGCTGAAACATTTATCACTAGTCAACAGTGTCTTCTTTGTACAGTAGGGCACACAGAGGAAGAAGTTACATTTAAATCATCTCAGATTGTAAAATGTATATAAATCATATTCACTATATTGTCACAAAGGCAAAAATCCCACAGATTGCAGACATACTACTATTTTATGTAACACTAGAAGAAAAAACATTCCTAGTTAAGAAAATATGTAATTTATTAAGATCTTTATTATATATCATAGTAGAAACCTTACTTGGCTAAAAAGCTCAGGGTTAAAAACACCAGGTGCTTCTTTTAGAGGACCTGGATTCAGTTCACAGCATTCAAGCTCAAACCCATTTGCAATGGAATCCCAGAGGATCAAGTGTTCTCTTTTGGTCATCTATGGTATCATACAAGCAAGTAGCATACATACATACGTGCAGGTAACACTTATACACACAAAGTTTTAAAAAAGTTTAAAAAGCTTATCAAGACATTCATAAAACTTTATAATATATACACCTCAACCCTTGACATAACTGATTTAGAGCTGGCAGCATCTATGTTTTACAATAGGTGCCATCCATTTTATACAAAGTATAAAACTGTTACTTTCCCGATGCTAACACAAGTGTTAAAAGCAGGTTTTGCAATGGCAACCAGGACTTAAGTTCTCGCTCAAACAGTTCTTAATTGGTAATTAGCTGAAATGTCAAAGAGTCAAAGGGCAGAAAGTAATCTCCAAACTCACACATTCTGAGGAAAACACTTTACCCACCACTATCTACACAACTAGAAGCAGAGGGTACAAGGCTACATTTAACTTCAGAATTTGGAAGGCATCCTTCTAGCAGCACCAGCAGCCTACCCCTTGGGTCTTTTGGTTTTAATGATTAAAATACTTATAATTTCTAGCTTCTCTCCATTTTTATCTACCCCAAGTGAAGTGATTCTTTTGATTGCCAAAAATTAAGGGGAAAAAAAAAAAAGAGAAGGGAAGGGAAAAGACACGAATGACCTGGGAAGCTACAGGATTCCATCTGAAAAACAACAATGTCAACAGACACATAAATATTGTTCAGCTTATGTTGATAAGTCTGTAGATATAGTCAAGCATAGAATAATTGCAGAACACATGCAAGACTCTTGTTTCAATATAAGGAGGGAGAAAAGTTTGCCTATAAAGGGGCCAAGAAACAAGTAGAGTGGCCTACCACTAAACAAATCTAGGTCCCACGTTCAGCTAGCATGTCCACCCTGGGCTAGGTTATATCCTTCAGTGTCACTATCTTTAGTGTATAGCTGTAACTCTACTGTCCATATACTTCATATTATTTGTCAACAGTTACATAATTATGGCACAAAAATCACGAAAACCTAACACTTACATCTTTCCTCTCTCTACATTAAACATTTCCTATGGTTAAATTTCTTTGCATGGTATCAGGCACAAGCAAAGCTGACTTGACTTTATTATCTATCTTTGTGGTTCCCAAGGCACCTAGGAGATTGTTAAAATCAAGGGAAGCTTCAGCAATCTACATCCAGGATCATCAGCATTTCCCAGAGGCATTTAGATAGATATTGTTTGGATCAGTTGCTTCTATCACACCATCAGAGCACAGTTCTAACTTTCTAACAGAAATAAATGGCATAAATAGCTCTTCTTTTAAATGAATGATCTTCTTCATATTTTCAAAGTCTGCATCCCAAAACAATGATATGAGTCAGGATTATTGATGTCTTGCTAAATTTTACAACTGAAATGAAATCATCAAGGCTAACACAAGGACTATGGGTATAACTCAGCTATAGCAAATGTGCTCTGAATGAGCAAGCCCATGGTCTCAATGAATATATACTACCAAAGAAGATATGAGATAAATAGATAGAGCTGAGAAAAAAATAGAAATACTACGCCTTTAACAAACCTTTTCCTCAAAAGATCATATTGAACATTTACAAATAAAGAAAAAAAACTAAAAATAGATTTATCTTCTTCATCAATAATATTCCTTCAAGACCACAAAACTTAAGCAGTACAGAATTACCAAGGAGATGTGTGCAGGGGAAATAAGGTTATATTCTGCACTCGAGGAAAAGCACACACAAAACAAAACAAAAAGACTTTGTATGAGATGGATACAAAAATAACACACAAGCTATTCAATATGTGTATTATTTCAACTGATATGAAGTACAATAGTTGTCTTTTAATACCTTCTAAAAATATCAAGTGTTGTGGTTTTCAGAAATGCACAATTTAGAATGGAACACCAAGAACAGTCAGCTAGCTCTTCATAAACACTGCATACATTGTATATATGCCTGGCTTGTGTTTCTTAGGCACATAGGGCTCACTTCTGGAGTTTCACTTCTTTAACCAATCCCTTAAAATCTAACATCTAGCCTAACGCCACCAGTCCTGTTTAACAATGCCCACAATTCCATGAAAAGAAATTTTATATAAAAACTCAAACAAACTTTAATATATACCACTTCTATTATCATTATAGGGCTACATTAAAGTTAACATATCTTATCCCTACAATAAAAAGGCTAAGCAAACATGCATCTGCTGCATGAATGTACAAAGAAATGGAGACCTATGTGGACAAAACAATATTAAAATTGGATAGGAAAGTGTAGTGGGATTATGCTGGTAATGTAAATATTTGTCCTACCTATGGGTTAATAAAAGCTGATAGGCCAAAGGCAAACAGGAAGTGTGGGCGGAGCAACCAGGCTAAGAAAACTCTAAGTCTAGGAAGAACAGAGACAGTTGCCAGGCAGAGAGACAGACAGGAGGAGGCGACAGCAGCAGACACAGAAGAAAGAAGCTGAAATGCTGCTCTGAGAAAAGGTACCGAGATGCATGGCTGAACAAGATGGGTTAGATTGAGAGCAAACACTAGCAAGTTATATACCTGGGCCCTAGGTCAATCAGCATAAAATAATATAAGCATGTGTGTGATTATTTCATGCTAAGCAGAGCTGAGAGTGGGACCAAACCTCTGGTGCAGGCCCAGAAAGTCTAGGCCAGAACCTTTTACAACCAGAAAGTATATATAAAAATATGCTTTCAACTTGTTCTGTCTTCCAAGAGCCTTGCAGGCAATAGGGATAAATCGTACATTTTGACTATAGCAAGAGTTAGAGCTAGCATAAAAAAGAAACAATGCCAACTGTGAAGACAGGAACCACTACAAGTGTCAGTGGAAAAGTAAGGCTGTGGCAATGAAGGCAGGAAGTCAGGCTCTGAGGTTCCAAACTTAGCCACGGTCCCACTGCCTAAAACTCCTGGGAGCTGAGGGAAATGATGGATTTCTGTGGTGGGTGATGTTGAATAAGGGTGGAGAACACTGGGCTCTGTCTACTAGAACCCTCAGCCAAAATTCTATCCCTGAGAATGCTCAGCTCCATGTCTATGTGACACTCCCTGCATTTGACATGGTTTCCCCTCTATTAAGTGATGTCTACACCTAGGTTACTAAATGTTACAGTATAAATGCACTTCCCAAGACCATGTGATGGACTCTGAATCTCCAATTCAGCGGTATTGAGATCTGAGACTTTCGTCATGAGGATAACCATGCATAGATTCAAGCAAACAGCCCAGGACACAAATAAATATAGAATGCTGAGTCCCTTTTCTTGACTTCCACTTTCGTCTCTCCACATCTATCATGATATGATATGCAAAAAAGTCACTTGTAGACCCTTAATTTCACTTTACGATCCTTTACATCTATATACAATTGAATTTCTGTTCATTATAGACAACTCGGTCTGTGACATTCTGTTGGGATAGCACAAGGTTTACAAAGGTATCAAATTACCATTTTTGAAGAAAAAAAAAAGCAGCATTCTAAAGAACTATTTTGAAAATAAAGTTATCAGAACCAAAGAATGGCCCTGACCAAAGACCACAAAGTCTCAGAGTGTCTACCATCAAAATGGACTCTTGAGATTTCAGTATTCTAGGTGAGATACACAACTCATCTTTCCTTACATGCCCTCTCTTTCAGTCAAGTAGCCTGGGAACTGCTGTCAAGACCATTAAGGAACAAGCTGCTCAAATTCTGAGACATGCAATGACCGGGCAGGGATAACGGTCACCTTCATTCATTATGCCTGCAGTCTAATCTCAGCTGGGAAGGCCAGATGATGGGCACCAGAGAAAATGGTGAATGATGATTGATGGTTGGAATGAAAAAGAAATTGACAGGATTACAAGTAAGCTGTAGAGCACAAAAAGATGGAAGAATGCCCCAGACATATTTCCTGCTCTTTGCAATGAGGGGAATGACAAGCTCTCCCCAGATGACTGGCAACAAACCCAAGGCCACCTAACAACTTTGGCATAACAGCTTTCTAGTACTCACAGACTACTCCCTATCACTATAACTCATTTGGAGAAATTAGCCGCTAATTTTATCTATTGCTGGACTCTTTTCAACTAAGATTTCTTATCATGGATAATGAATAGAATCATCTTAGTATCTATAGCACAGAGAAAACAAATGTTTCAGGAAAAATGCGAACAAATGATCTCATTGACATGAACATGGTAAGATGGGAAAAATATTAAATCTGTAATCAGACAGATCTATTATATATTATTAGTGTTAATACAATAAATTAATTAAAATAATCTGAGCTTAAGATAGTCCATTTATACAATAGGAATTATGGCCAGTTCATTCAAACATAACGTGCTAATTGTCTAAATGAGAAATTATACACAAGGGCATTCAGCACAGTGTTTAATATCCAGTACACACATCCCAAATCCCAGTGAAACAGCCCACTTTTCCTTTGGGGACTATCATAGGTCAGGCAGCGTGTGTGCACGCATGCATAACATGCGTGTGTGTCTGTGTGCATGTATATGTGTGTGATTCTATGTATATGAGAGAGAAAAAAGAGACAGAGATTAAGAGAATCTCTTGACATATCACCAGAACATGAACTAGAAAAAAGGCTTTTTATAAAGAGATTTCTGTATCCCTCTTGGCAACAGTAATAGCCAATATCATTAATAAGTCCAACAAATAAATTTGTAACAAATGAATAAAACACTTCTGTGAGTTCATTTGAAGGGACTGTACTGCTGCACTAACCGATTGCAAAAATTGCTAGGAACACTTATATTGCGGGAAGATAAAATAAGCTTTTACTAGCTCTTAATTTTTCAGTTAGAATAATCAATATCAAATATATAAATGCTAATAAATATATAAATAGCAAGGTATTTGTTCACAGGACTAGAATATACTTAAAAAACAGCATCACATCAGGACTCTACTTGTAGCTAAGGATATAAAATTCAACAACAGCAAAAAAAAAAAAAAAAAAAAATTAATCATGAGGGTATCCCTGAAACCTAGAATAGTTTTTATAATATAATAAACATTTGTTGACTAAATACATGTGTAAACAAATGAAGAGAGCGTCACCTCTAGAACAAGTGCATTATGAATATAGGCTGTCAATAAACAAACAGTAAATGAATTTCTAGAAAAAATGTGTTTAGTCAGACATTCAGGTTTTAAAAAAGAGCTGAAAAGTTAAGTGAACTAAAATATTATTCCTTAAAAAAACATGCCAAATAGAAATTATTTATTACTACTAATTCTAGCATAAATTGAACAAACACTGGGCTAACTTCCATTGCTCACATACATTTATTCTTGTTTTCCTCTACTGTAGTTATCAAGATAGATTCTGTTTCTCTGGGTATGAATGAGTAAAGAAGGCACAATGGAAGGAAAAGAGGTGAAGAGTCATTAACCAGCTACCATGAAAGGGAAAGTTTGCTAGACTCTACCAAAACCTCCTCTCTTAACTAATAATATTCCTGAGTTATTATTAACAAACACAGGAATTAAGAAACCTAGGCTTCTTGTGGGGAAGCAAAGGTACAGTCCGCTCAAGAATGTACATGGTAGGTTCAGGAGCCAAACCACAGCCAGATGCAACCTCTAAGCATTTTAAATACATATAAATCCTACAAGCTGTTTAATTAACATTTTCTCTTCATAGAAACTCAAATGTTGAATAAGATAATGCTGATAGAGAAAAAATTCAAAATATAGAGCACTAAGCCCAAATTTGTAGTGAGATGACACATTTATGCACTTTTCCTAGAATCAAGATTAAACATATGATGGTTATTCAGGTCAATATCTAAAAAGTCTCTTTGATTAAAGACACATGTGAACTCAAGAGAAATCCTCTTTCTTTCTGAGATGACTACATATACAGTGTATTTGATAGAAGCACATTTAATTATCTAAATGAGGTTGCAAATACCTTTTTCCTCTCTAACACAACCCCTAAACCAAGAACTAGACTACCCTTTCCCATCCCCCAGCCAACAGGGAATATGGTGAGTACTTCAGCCTCTCAAGTGGCTAGGGAGCACTCTCTGGATTACAAAGAGCATGAAGGTAGAGGACAAGAAGTGGCAATGTCTTTCAAAGAGAAAAAAGTTTTTTTTTTTTTTTTCTATTTTTCTTTTTAAAATAAAAAAACTCAACAGCCTTAGCTTGCTTTGAATCAGGGTCAACACAATACACTTCCACTCTCCTAAATAAAGCCCACAGAACATCTTCTCTTTAGCTTCCTTATGGCATGATAAGAGGATGAGTGCTCTGCCCGAGGAGCCATCAATCACCTTAGAGATGTTCATTCTAAAATCGGAGGGAAAAGAGATAATGTGCAAACAGATTAACTCTGAAGAATCATAAATGTTGCAAATAAAAAGTGGTCCTATGCAAATAAGAGAATACCTCTCCTTCATTTCCATTCTCCTCCCCTTTCCTTTCATCACGTCTCTGAACTGGAAGTCAACTATAAATTTTAAAAATCGAGATAAATTTGGGGGTACTATTCATGAATTACTCCGCAACCTCACGTGCCTCTCATCATCTAAATCAGTACTATAAGCAAAACAGATGACATGGTGGGTTACGACAGCAATAGACTGAATAAAATGTGGGTAACCTCCATCACTCAAGATGCCATTCTGACCTCTCAAAAGCATTAACACTCATTTACACACAAATCATGCAATCTTCTGTGCTATATACAGTCACAACAGATCCTGGGAAATGAAACCTGCCACCCCCGTTAAAGAAGAAAACAAGCATTTTGTATGAGTACATTATTCTTCCCTTATCAGAATTCAGACTCCATACAAATATAATCAAATAACCAAAACCAAAGGCAAAAGGTTGTATTAGAAATTTTATCATAGTATTTTTCATCACAGAGAATAAGAATGGGGTGACAAAGCAACAGATACGAAGTTCATGAAAATTAAAGAAATTCATTTGAAATTTCCCTGCTGAATAGAGCCTTAAGCTGAGCAGTGAGGAAAAGAACTCAACTTTAAGAAAAAGGAGGAGCAGGAGGAGGAGGAGAAGGAAGAAGAAGAAGCAGAAGCAGCAGCAGCAATAGTACTAGTATTTCTTAAAAGCCACTTTCTGCTTCGATGATCCCAGATGAGATAAAATGTATGGAATTTGGAGGACCAGGGAGATAGTTCTACAATATGGCAGAGCAGGAGAAAGGAAAAGAGAAAGTCAGGATCTAAGTTAGGAACCTTTCTAATAGGCACAATGAGAAAAAAGGGGGTGGGGGACATGAGGTAAAAGGGTGGAAAGGCTCACCTCAAGGCAATGGAGGAAGCTACTGCTAAGAAATATCTATCCAGCTGGAACATATGGTGGGAGTCAGGTGAGAAAAATCTAAAACAGCAAGCAGCAGACAGGTGCTTGGAACACTCTTCTCCATTTTCCCTGAGGTCAGAACCATAGGGACCCCAATCTGAGCTATAAACATAAAGGAAGAGAAGCATTTGTGTTGATGTCCCTAATCAGTTTTATAGGACACTTGGAGATGAGGGTAAGAACTATGCACAGATGAGAAAAGCGAAAGTCATTTGGTCTCTCACAGGACTAAAACACAAAAAACAGGACCCTCAATTAGGGACGGCATGATTGCATAAGCTACTGTAAACACAACAAGCACCTGCATTTGTTGGAAATATCTGTAAGAACAACTGGACAATTCATTTGAAAACTGCCAAAAGCGAATTGATTGCTCCCAGAATTCAGATAGAACACATAAAATAATTTTTATAAAGAAAAGAATGGGCTGGAGAGATGTCTCAGAGGTCAAGAGCACTGACTGTTCTTCCAGAGGTCCTGAGTTCAATTCCCAGCAAACTCATGGTGGCTCACAACAATCTATGATGACATCTGGTGTCCTCTTCTATATACTATATAATAATTTTTTTTTCAAAAAGAAAAGTGTGTCATTTTACAGTTCTAGAACTGAACATATTTGTCAAGTATAGAGGTACAAGCCTTTAATTCTAGCACTTGGGAGGCAATAGTAGTGTGATCTGTATGAGTTTGAAGCTAGCCTGATCTACAAAATAAGTTGCAGAACAGCCAGTAAGAATCTAGAACTGAGTACATTCTGAATAACAAACTTTATAATAATATAGTTAATTAAGAAAGTGGGAGGGAAAGGGATCAGTGCAACCTCCCATGAAGCCTTAAAATGAAGTAAATTAGAAGACAATGTCACTAGGATAGACATGTCCTCCAAAGATGGTCAATAAATGCTACTTATTGTTAAGGACTGTAATGTATTACAAATAAGAAAGAAAGAAAGAAAGAGAGAGGAAGGAAGGAAGGAATGTATGGGTGATAGAGAGAGGGGAAAGGAGAGATACAGAGAAGGGGAGGGTTGGAAGAAGAGCGAGAAAGCACACTCTAATTATCGTCCTAATAATTAAGAATTTGGAAAGTATGAGATGTCATGAAAAGAAAAATCAATCAATATATGATCAGATTACTAAGCCTACATCCTGATTTCACCAGGAAAATGTGGTCATTGCGAGGCTGGAAAATGGCTCAGGCATCATCAGTGTGCATTGCTCTTGCAGAGGACTTAGTTTTGCTTTCCAGCAACCATATCAAGCAGCTTTCTGCAGCCTGGAACTCCAACTCAGGAACTCCAGCGACCTTTTCTGGCCCCCACAGACATCTGAACTCACATGTGTACAGACTCTGAAACCCATAGACCCTCTCACATACATATAATTAAAAAGTGTAAATAAGTCTTTTTTTTTAATTTTTTTTTTTTAATGTGGTCATCTCCAGGTCTCCAGGGACAAAGACAGCTGTGGCAGTACTAAATGACTTGGAATAGAAAATGAAGTGGCACACTCTACAAAAGGGTGAGCCACTTACCAAATGATCTCCAGTCACTGTATGTGTATTTTTAAATATCTGATCAATAAAGCACAAAGGAGTTTCAATTGATCATCTTTGGGAACACTTCGGTCTTAGTGTCATTCTCCTCCAACTGTATTTTAAAGCTACACAGGGAGATTGCATTGATCCATTTTCCTCTCATTCTTTTAACTAGTTTTAATGATCTTGAATCTATTAAATACATTTGCTGGCCAGTAGGGCACAACCAGGTCAGAGGCCTCATGCCTGAAGCTAACTAACTGTTACTAATCAAATGTTGGGTTTAATTTACATAGTATATCTTTAATGCTGTAGCATACATTAGCACTCCATTATTATTTATTGATGAATAAAAGTCTATTGTACATGCAGGGTACATTTAATTTATGTCAATAATCATCAGAGATCTCCACTTTGCAGCTATTGTGAAGGACGAAGATATGAACACCAACACACACGCATTTGTCTGTAGAAAGAATGTTTTCAATTCTCTTAACCATATGAGATTATATTTAACCTTGAAAGAAATTTCCAGAGTTTTACCAAAAAACCAATATACTATATTTTAATTGGTTATTTGTTTGTTTTTTATGCTTTTAAATAACTAGTTGATAATAGAAAGGCCTTGGCATACAAGGATAAGATAAAGGAATACGTACAGTGAGAAAACAAAGGAAATATCAGTAACTTGTTTTCCTCTAGAATTCCTTCCTACTGGAGCCAGCTGTAGCCATATCTGCTTCAGAAGGTCATCAGGGAAGTATTACAACAAATAATTGATGATGAAGACCCCAGCAGCCACAGTCAGAAACTGTACGTGCTATTTATAGTGTTTTATCTAAGTATAAACACTGGTTTGTCACCTATGACTAAAGCAGGGATTCTCTTATCTTTCATATTTTGGACTGTGGGGTATTTTATTGTTTGCTCAGGAATTCTTACTAAAATAGAGGAAGATGTAAAGGACAGCAGAGTGCAATGGGGTGTCCAAACTTGATAGGCCAACCTCAATGCTGACCTCCAGGTACTGAAGTCCACTAACAGAAAACAGATTGGGTCCATCAGTCTTTCTTTGTCCTTAAAGTGGTCTACAACATAGTTCATTGAGAATGATAACTGAATGAATTCCAGGTCACTTAAAGATTTTGTGCTGGAAAATATTTTTGTTGGCTTAATACTCAAGAGACATGCTTAAATCACCTTATTCATTAATTAGGAAGGGAATTGATATGGAGAAATCAACATGATATGTACAAAGAACAATGACCCAAAATGACTAGGAGAAGAAGAGTAGATGGTGAGTCCTCTAAACAAAAATCACAGTAAAAATACAGTTGCATAACAGCACTGTGGAGTTTCCTGACAAAGACAACCACTGCTGGCACTGGAACAGAAACAGCATCATCTTACAGCACACTAGAAGTGTCTGCATCACAAAGGGATAGGTAGCTTTAAATAACTTTACCAGCAAACCCACAGTTACTAAGTTTCATCATAATTAGCAAGTCAACTTTCTAGTCACTGGAGACAGCAAATCTTATAAATTTCCTGGAATTGACATCAGACTTGGACCCAGAAAACAACTCAGTCAATAAAATATTTGCTCTGTAAGTATAACGATCCAGATGTACATGTATATATGTATACCTACATGTACATCTACACACACACACACACACACACACACACACACTGAGTGTTGTGCCCAGAGTACAGACCCCACAAAAACACCAGTGCAAAGCAACAGTAAAGAGTGTTTATTGACAAGCTGCCTTGGGTCACTACCTCCATCTGCCCTAAGCAGCTGTGGAATATGAGGAACCCTGAGCAGCATGGGGCAAGGGTTTTTATTGTGGGGGGTTCTCTAGGAGATTCAGAGCTATAGGGTTACAGTCATGGGATGGTCCAACCAAATCCATTGGCTGCTTTGAATTCTAGGGATGTTTCAACATTTAGCAGTGGTCCTTAAGTTTTACCTGTACCTGAAGACTATCTGTTCTATTGTAAATATCCCTTTCTCAGGAAGGAAATGTTTGGAAAGTCAGGTGTTTCCCCTTAGGTGCTAGCTCCTCCCTGGATGGTGTCTACTCTTGAGTCCTTCATGGAACCACATGGAGTGCTTCATGGATGACAGCAAGGGCCTACTGTCTGTCTGGCAAGCTGCTCTGGGCCCCACAAAACAAAATCAGATTCACCATAGTATAATAAATGCAGTAGTGCCCCCTCCCCCTCCCCAAAACTCTAATAGTGATACAACAACCATGGAGAGAGAGAGTCAACGTTTGTCTATTTGAAAGTTTGGGCAATGTGATTCAATAAACATATGAAGTATAAGTTCTATCACTGAGGAAATTTTACAATATTATCTCATCAACATTTACCTGAAACATTGATTTAGCCTGAAAATTTTATTATCCATGTGACTAGTCATGATTATTGAAAAGCTCAAAACTAAAGTTTTAACTTTAAGTTTTACCGTTTTACTTTTTATATGGCAACATTCATATTACAGAATCTGCACTCATACTCAACAAAAAAATGGTAACGTGGGAGAACTTGGAGTGTCAAAACAAAGCCGTACTCCACAGAATGTGTCAGGATTCAGTTCTAGCCACTGAAGCCAGGCCCCGCCCTGAGCTCTGACATCAAGCTCCATTTGAGAAGAATTCCCACCACCTGGACTCTCTCTGTCTTCTCTCTTTCACTATTCCAGAGAGTCCTCAGCCCTTCTGTCCTCTCTTCCTTCTGCTCTCTTCTTCTCTCTATCTCTTCTTTTATTCTTTTATAATAATAAAGTCTTTCTACATAGACCCTGCCTAAGCATCCTGCCATGTCACCGCCTGCCACTGCCTCTCATACCTCCCACCATCTGCCAGTCACTGGGGTAAAGTACTTATCCTATCAGATCAAACATGATCACAACAGAATGAAATGTTAAAATAATTACTTTAATATATAACAGAATTGATTCTGTGAACCTAAATATACAAATAAATATTTAGACACACATAAATTGAGGCTATTTCATGACAATTAAAATGAACAAGACAAGAAAACAAGAAGAATAAGAGGCATGGTGGCAGGGATGCCCTCCCCCAAGAGTAAGGGAGATTAGCAACAGAAATCACAATACAGGAGGTTTTGAGCCCAGGTGAATCTGGCTATGTTCCCCTGTGTGGAAGTCATATGTGTGAGCTAGAAGTTCATATATTGCACAGAAATTTATCTGAAGCAATTCTTTAAGCCCTAGTCAGAAAACATTTACCACAAACATACAGGCATGTGAGCTTCTCCATCAAAGAGAAATAGCAACCTAAAACACATTTTAAACTAAACATACATTTGGAAGATTTCTCAAATCACTCAGATAGATAAGTAGATACACATATACACATGGGGGTGGGGGGCACAGAGAGAGAGAGAGAGAGCCAGAGACAGACTTAGTTATAAACATTCTAGGAAATATTTTTCCTCTTCATGGCCTCAGTGATAACTGTCTCATTATCTCAGGAGGAGTGTATAGACAGTGGGAAGGGCTGGAATCTTGAAATAATCCATACTGTATACACTGAGATTCCCAAGGTGAGTATGTTCTGGGCATTTTTTCTTGGTTTCTTCAGCTCTGCAAGCTTAATGGGGCTGACAAATGGCTTTCGGCTGTGCCTGACTCTCTCTGGCCTCCAGAGCACCCTTCCTTCTTCCACCAGCTTCTCTCTCTGGATCGCACACACTGTCTGATGGTTTCTAGTGCTGAGATTAGAAGCAGTAGCATCTTTCCCAGCACAGCTTTCTGGAGCTTCTCTCTGACTTGTTCTGTTTCCACTAATCCTTTCTTATAAATTCATCAAATAAATTTAATGTATTTTTAAATTTTTATCCTGGGTTTGTTTTGGATTTTTTGCTCCCCTTCCCCATAAGGAGCAAGTTAATTGTGGTGATTTGAATAAGAATGGTACCACAGGTTCATGTATTTGAATGCTTAGCTTTCAACAGCCCAAGTCAAGCCCAGTGGCTCTCTTTCTGTAAGCAGATCTGACTGCAGAAATAAATCTTAGCTACTTCTCCAATGCCATGTCTGCCTGCACACCACCATATAACTTCCCCTCCAAGAGGACAGTGGACTAAACCTCTGAAACTGTTGGTAAGCCCCAATTAAGTGCTTTCCTTTATAAGAGTGGCTGTGATCAGGGTGTCTCTTCACAGCCAAAGGACACTTGCTAAGACATTATGGAAAGCACTAGTCACACTGCTGGAAAGAGAAGCTGCCAAAGAATCTGTCCTCACTCACAGTCTACACATAACTATACCTCAGAACAAAATTACTCCTGTAAGTATCTTCAAAGTCTACTAGGATGATTCTATTGCTGGGTCTGCTTTAACCAATTATAGGAGTAAACCTATGACAAGTATTCTGACCATTTTAAGAAAAATAATAAATTAACAGAGCAAAATACAGTGTTTGTTAAACATTGTCAAAAATAACATTGAACATTATTAGTTAATAGGATATGCAGAAATGCAACATAAAATTAAATATAAGCTAAAATATTATAAAGTAATCCTCTAAGACAATAAAGTTCTCTTTTTCTAACAAATAATTCTGTGACACTAAGCAATCTGCTTACTAAGTCTTAGTTACTGAATCTCTCTACAATAAAATAACAAGAATTAACCATAGAGTACTTTTTAAAACACTTTTAGCTGAACTTTGATTTCATTGATTACAGAGTTTCATTATACTTAGGTCTCTCAACTGATCATTTTTCTGAAACTATATGAAATAGTAAAGTACCATTGTTGTGCAAAAGAAATTTATTCCAATTACTATAATCACTGGAGCATCATATGTAATTATTTTGTTGACAGTTTAAGTGAGGATGATCTGTGAATGTTTGTTATAGGATTTTTGGGGTGCTACAGAAAAATATGGTCACTACCATTTTAGAAATGATACTTTTATGAGATCCATTTATAATCATTAATTATGACTATATTCCATTTCCTTTATTGGAAATATCTCAAGTTCCTCCTAAGTTATCATAAGAATTCCCTGACAGAGAAAAACAAAATAGGCAAACATAAACAGGTTTGTGTAAATTTATTCAAAAATAAATTTCTCAGTTATTCATTCTAAAAAAGCTTCAAGATATTAAAAGTAATCACTACAATCCTGTATGTTAAAAATATTCACTACAACCAATAGTTTCAGAAAAAAATAAGTTTAATAAGGAAATATATATTCATTAAGTCATCATCTTTGTGCCTGGGGTGTACCTGGCATAAACACAACATGGGATACAAAGACTTTAATAAGTTCATGTTATGTTGAGAATGTAGACGAAACATATTAGAAATAACAGAATTATAAAACATGCGAATAAAACAGGCCTATAGAAAAGACAAAGGAGGAATGTAATGTTACAGTTGGTTCACAGAGGAAAAAACTGACATATTCCTCCACAATATAACAAGTATTAACAGTATAAAAGAACAGATTGGCCAAATAATACATAATATAAAATTTCAAATATTGTAGTAAAGAAGACTCCATTTGTCTGATCAAAAATAGTGTCACAATCACAGAATAGAGGAGCTACTTATCAACATCTTCTAAATACATCACATAAAATTACAATCTCTTCCTGAAAATGTATTTTTTCCTTTGTATTTCTTAAGAAATTGACTATCATGCTTCTTAAAAGCTGTTTTTCAAAAGAAACAGCTTTTTATTAAAACAAAATGCACAAAAGAACTATTTGTCAATTTAGCTCAGGAAGAAGCAGACACAGGCAGAGATTACCAACAAAAAGGGCTCTGAAGAACCACACAGGCAACTGTAGCCCAGAAGTTAATGGGCCATGGAATACAACTTTAGTGCAAACATTTTCACCTCAACAATCATGCACATTCCTAGAAATAGAGCCAAACAAAGTCTGAAACTAAACACTGGAATGAGATTGCATTTAGAAGATTATGGAACACCAACTAAGTACCCTATCCAGGGTCCGAGGGTAAGAGGAAGGTTAGCACTTAGTTGCTTGTGTCTAAAACCCTGACACTGTTTTCTATTCTACTTCATATATCCTCTCACTAAACCTGCCAGAAATCCTGGGGGACTGTACTTCAGAACAAAGAATCCTGGCACTCAATCCTTGTTGTCATTCCATACAGTGGTAACAAAACAGTCTTCTCCGTGATGCTCTGAAGCTTTGGAATAAAGGCCAAACCCGTTTCAATGATCTAAAATATTCCACTCCTCCTAAGCCTGTGATTTTCTGAGTTCATTTCTCATTGCTTCCCTGTCTCAGACTGGTACCATCACAAGGCCTCTATGGTGCTTTAACACAGCACAGACACATCTGTCTTAGAACTCGCACTAAGGCCGTTCACTCTGGGGGGCTCTCCATCTTATCCACTTCACATCTTCACTCAGTCACCTCCTCCATAACTTATTTCTCCACATGTAAGATAAGAGAATACAATACAGGTAGGTAACTTCTGCTGAAAATTAAATTTATTTTCTACAAAGCATATAGCTCCATAAATCAACAAGTAAATTTTCTAGAACCAAGTTCCAGAAACATAGCCATCATGACATAAGGCAGTGGAAGAGATAACATAGGAAACTAAATCCTAGTGTTTATACCCTCTCACAGCTCAGGGACCATCAAAACCTCTGAAACCACATGATTATAGATGTCAATGATCATTTCCCTCCCAATGATACGTTTTCTTGAAATATTTTTTAAGAAAATGAGCAATAAAAGTGGCCAGCACTATAGGGGAGCATGCAAACATTCACTAATGAACCTGCTTTATGCCATGCATAGTAACAGGTGCTAGAAAATAAAAAGATCCTGAAGCTACAGCCCTAATTTTTAAGATATTAGACATCAATTTATTTTGAGGCCAGTGGAGAAGCTTTCCTCCACATCCTGGAAGTGATATTTACAGAGTACTGAAGGATGCTGGCAAGTTAACTGGAAGAGTATGGAAAGTGTTCTAGGCAGGAAGGAGCACGTGTGAAGACGCTGGGGACATCCATGCTTGGAAAATGTTCCTTATAGAGCAAATAAAGGTGAAAAGAAAATGATAAAAAAGGAGTGTGTGTGGAGGGAAGAAAAAAGCAGAGCCAGATCACATAGGGCCTAAAGGTCATGAAACAAAACAAAACAGACAACAACACACAGTCATGCAGCTTTCTCATAGTCTACCTGTCTAGACTGTGACTACGACATGACCTAAATTAGTGCTTGTGGATGCTGATAGGCTTCGGAAAGTCTGGAAGATCTCATGTCCAATAGCCTCCATTATTTCACTTAGCCAACAAAAGAGTTATAGGGAGAGCTGCCAGGTTCCCCAGCTGTCTGCAGCTGTGAGTCAAGCCAGGCTGATGGCACCACCTCATGAAGGCCAACAGACGGAAGTAACGAAGTAGGAGAGACTCCAATTCCAGGCTTCACGACTGCTTTTTCATCTGTGCTTTTTGCTTTAGAAAAATGGGTACTATGGGCATCAGCAAACAAGAGATCCTTTACACCACCTTGCCAGCACTTTATACAAGGCTTTCCAATCAAACGCTAATGTTGGAGTTTCTTAGAATGTGCTATTATAGAAAGAGAATTTCTATCTCACTCAAAATAAACATAGAGAAATTAATTGGAAATACATATTAAATTGACAAAAATGCATTTAGGACTTAATGTTGCATGACTATAGAGAATAAAAACAAATTCCATAATTCAGATTTTTTTGAAAAATTGCCACAATACCTTCTACAGCTAAAAATAAACTATTAGAAAATTTTAAAACAATAAAATATACAACAAAACATAAAATATCTTTTCTACATAACCAAAGGAAGAAAAGGGCATTTTGTGAAGGGGGATGCGCACAAGTGTAGATAAGATATTTCTACCTATAGGTATATGTGTAATCTCATTGGATCTCAGCACTGTATTCTGTGGTGTTTAATGTATTTTGAATTCATATAATACAGCAAGATAGTTCAGCCTAGAGGATGAAATCTTTGTCCAGCAATATAAATTCAATGATAGATGTGCCTCTACAAGTAAGGAAATATCAAAGCAAATATTTAACTTATTAATAAAGAGTCTATCTATTAAAGATTAGCATATAAATAATTCTTCACAGAAGTAGGCAATACAAACAGTATTTTTGTTGTTTTTGTTTTGGAAGTCTCTGTAGTTTGCTTTACTCTTTGAAATGGGGTCTCAACCTAAAAACCAGATTAGCTTAAAACTCTCAATCTTGCTTCTCAGTCTCTAGATGCTAGGATTTTAGGATTGGTCATGTATCTAGCTAATTATTCTTCTTCAACTTTGTAAGTACATAAGAATCTTTCAAAATTTTATATGAGCCATGATTCCCTGCTTAGAAAAATGTACAAGCACATGGAAATAAAATACAAATAATGTCAGTGTTACAGACAGTCTACGGATGGTAAGCCCTGAGTATGACAGTAAGAAGCAAATTCAGCTGTTGCAGTAAAACCAAGATGTGTCTGTTTTTTCCATGAGTCTGACCTTGGAGCAATCTTTATAAACTGACTATAAAAAACTTTTCCAATCTTTAGGAACTTAAGTATAAGTAGCAACATAATGACTTATAATCATAAAAAACATAAATACATGTAAACCTTTTCATATTTTTCAAAAAAATAGGATCAATACTAGTTAAAACAAAATGAAAATAACTATTGTGTATTTTGCTAATGCCTACTTTAAAGAAGCTATGAGATGAATCCTCAAAGAAAAGCATGTTTAATTAATATAGTTTCATTGTACAACTAAGAGAATTAGTATAAAAACTGGGAAATGTTTAAGTTAGATGAATGGAATTGTCAGGAAACAATAGCATCACTAAATCCAGCTCTAAGAAATACTACACTATGAAAAAGATATTGGGATTCTTTTCTATGGTCTTGAAAACAAGATTAAGATAAGTTTATATTTTTGAGTTAGACCAAACACCTCAAACGATGTTACCATTATATACTGTCATAGTCGTGAAGCAAACCAAAAGGGGAATAAATTTAGCTAATTATATTGAGTTAAGTTAAGCAAAAGCAAAACAAAACAGCAATATAGCCCACATTAAAGAGTAGAAGATTATAAAAAACCCACAAATGGTGTTTTTACCGTAAGTGGTAAAGTTGAATGCAGGGCTCTCTGTTGGAAGTAAAGAATTTCATAGACTCTAACCACTAGTGTGTAGCTTAATAGTTAATAGCTTTCATAGAAGGGTGAGCACATAATTCACAGGATTTTTTTGGTATCTGTGGTGTAAATATTGCCCACCATGTCAATTCAGAACTACCAACATGAAGCCATAGAAATCATAGAGATAAGACTATTTGCTCAAGTGGGCCAGTCTAACAGTGTTCTGTTACAGCAGTGAATCTGTAACTATTCTAATGATGATGTTATGTAACATCATCATACCCTTTCCAAAAAAAATAATAATAATAATCATCCTAATGATTTTCCTCAGCAATGGTAGAGTAAAACCATTACTACAGAGATATTATAAATTAATAATATCAGAAAATTGTTACTGTAGCTCTGGCTGTCATGGACACACTGTGTAGACCAGGTTGGCTTCAAACTCAGAGATCTGCCAGGCTCTGTCTCTTGAGTGCTGGGATAAAAAGGCATGTGCCACTATACCAAGTAAATTAACAGATTTACCAAATAGAACTCACATATCTTTAAGTGTTTACTTTTGTTGTTTTCTATCATGTGACAGACAAGATGTATAAGTGAATTACGTCATACTTACAAAACTGAAGCTATCAAGATCCAAGAATAATTAACTGAGATGAAATCTAAAATTAAATCCAAGTCTAAATTTCCACTAAGAAAATGATAAGACTTCTGGTTTTATATATTCAATTTTAACTAATAAAATTTATTCTTTTCTACCACAACATTTTCTTTTTTTTTTTTTTTTTAAACTTTATTTATTTATTTATTTATTTATTTATTTATTTGCCTTGGTGTTTGCCTGGAACTGGAACTACAGACAGTTGTTAGCTGCCATGTGGGTGCTGGGAATCGAACCCGGGTCCTCTGGAAGAGCAGACGGTGCTCTTAACTGCTGAGCCATCTCTCCAGCCCCTACCACAACATTTTCATCAGTAAATACTAGATGAAGTCAAAATGTGTAATTTTCCAATACTTTCATGGGATTTGGGTAATACTAAATGATGATTAAAACTGAAGTTATAAAACAGAGTGACCTTATTTTTAAAGAGACACAGATATACAAGAATAAAATGTCATAACATGTAGAAAATAATTTAAAATATTTCAGAAAAAATAAAGGAAAATACAATAGGAAATGGAATAATAATAACATTTTAAAACTGTATAACAATTAAACATGGATGAGTATGTAGATGAGTATGTAGAAGTTTTACACACACACACACACATCCACACAGGCATACAAGCATGCACACGAGTGCACACATACACACACATATGTGCACATGAAAACACATACACACATACATACACACTACTACCATAACTTGTTTCTTTGACATTCTTCCCAATGTAAGCAAATAAAGCTGATAGAAATATATAGCTTTGATTGCACAGATGATAGCTATTGATTTCCCCAAATCACAAGTCTTTAATAAAAATTCCCTACATGTTGTAACATTACATATTTAAATACTACACTAATTTAAAAAATCAATACTCAACAACTGAAGGAAAGAAAGAAAATTTAAATATATAGGCCCAAAGTAAAATGTTCTCCTAATCAAAAGTACTTAAATGAAATCACTGAGCCCTTCCTGGACAGATTTTCTGACCCTGCAGAGATCCTAATCATCATTATGTACAATATCCATTGTGCTCCTTCCTATGAAAGTAATACCTCTAAGGCAAATGCCTGACTTTAAAGCTGCCCAACAGCACATACCCATGAGCCATGACTTCAGGAAAAAAGGCCATACTAGAGTGACATAAGTGTCTGCACTCTGAAACATTTAGTGCTTCAATACTTGCTTGGGGGTGACCTCAGAGAGTCTCAGAGGATCCTAAGTAATGGGTTCACCTGATTTAACATAGGCCTATAGCAGCTCCCCAAATAAGTAGCAGGCTGCAGATAACACTTTACAATAGATGCCATCTAGTTATTATAAATAAAGACGGCTTAATTTCTGGGCACAGAACAAATCATTGCTTGTCCTAGCTAAAAATAGATGTCTAAGATTTTAATATTTTACTTCATCTTCATTTCCAGAGTTTGGAGGAACAGTTGACTGTGTTATTACCTCTATCACCAGGGACTGTAAAAATCTTTTAAAGGTCTGTTTATCTCCAGCTTCAACTAAAAGCCTAAATTTCTAAATGTTCAAGAATATATGTGTATATATATATATATATGTGTGTGTGTGTACATGTATAACACACATACAAGTATGTATATATACATTTTATATATGTACATACATACACACTCACAACCCTATATGTATGTATGTATGTATGTATGCATGCATGCATGTATACCATACACGCACACATGCACACACACACATACTTGTACATCTGAGGGACTAGGATTATGTGCACTGAAATCATCCCTTATTGTCTCAAGGGAAAGTTCTTCCATAACATTCTCAATTAACTTACCAAAGTCAATCCCAAATGCAGATGAAGGCATACAGATCAAACTAAAACACATGGATTGGTGAAAAACAAACTCCCAGGAAATTCTAGCATGAGACTGAAAGCATCTTCAAGTTAAAGCATATTAAATCTTTTAAAAACATGTTTTACTATTTTCTTAATTTTCTCTAAGAAAAATGGGGTTCTGAAGAGAGACAACTCCCCAAATAAGATCATTTAAATATCCTTCTAGAGGATGAAAATTCTATTCCTATTACATTACATAGGCGTCTCACAAACCCTTAACTTCACCCCAATGAAACACAAAACTCTTTTAGCCTCCAAGAGCAATACAAATACAAACACACACACACACACACACACACACACACAAACACACACACACACATGAATGATCAGGCCTGTACAGTTGAAGCCTAATTAATGCATTTGAACGAGAAACAAGGGAAGCAAAGTCTCGTGCATGAAATGGGATCGGTTCTAGTTGTTTATCAATTGTACTGACTACTCAATGATGATGTTCAGAATAAAAAGATCCATAGTGATGAGGCACAAAGTCCAGGCATGGGATGAAGAGGAGGTACAGAGCAACACTGGGGATGAACAAGGGACTTGAGAATGTTGGGTGGGTGGTCTTGCTGCTCAGATATTTAATGTCTTGTTTGTACTGTGGTTCCAGGGCTCAAATCCATGGCCTCCCATTGAGTAGAATGCACACCAACACTGAGTCCTGTCGTCTGCATTAATCCATCGAAGATGACAAACCTCGAAAGGCCAACTGTTAAACACCTGGGTCACAGAAGGATACAAGTAGAAGAAAAGTACTTTGAAAAGGTGGGAGCTACTGAGAGGTCCATAGATAACTGGAGACATCTTCTCAGATGGGACTTGAGACTCTCGCCTCCAACTTCCTCTCTTACTCTCTCTCCCCATCCCCTCTCCTCTCTCCCTCTCCTTTCTCTTTGCTTCTCTTGGATAAGAAGTGATCAGTTTGTTTTAAGATATGCTTTCTAATGTTAACATGTAATATCCCTATCTTCAAGTAATAAAAGCATTGGGCCCAACTAAGTATGTTATTGAATCCCTAAAAGAAGGAGGAAAAAAACCCCCACAAAAAACATTCTTCTTTGCAAGTTAATATTCTCGGGTATTTTGGTGTAAGTGCAGAAAGCAAAAATACAAGTTTGCAGTTCTGGGTTGCTTATGGCAAGTGGCATCAATAAAATAAAGGCTGACAAGATGAAACAGACTATAGAAATGACTCTGTTAAAGATAAAAACAATTAAATAGATACAGGAAGAGTGGAGAGTCTGGGGAACCTCCAAGGGACTGCATTAGGCCATTGGAATTAGGATTACAGGTGCATGGTATGGGAATTTTTCTGAGGTCTCTGGCAGTGGAACCAGATTTACATCTAGTGCATAAATTTGCTCCTTGGAGCCAATTCCCTACTGAGGAATATCTTGCTCAGCCTTGATACAGGGGGTGCGGGCATGAGAGGGATCTGGTCCTACTTTAACTTGATATAACAAACTTCATTAACTCACCCTGGGAATTCTTACCCCCTCTGAGGAGGATGACTGGAAAGAGGGGAGGGAGGGAGAATAGGTTGAGTATGTAAAAAACAAACAAAAAATAACCCCAAACTTTTAAATAAAAATTATGAAAAAAATATAAGCAATTACAAAGCATGAGGATTGAAAAAAAAAAAAAAAAAGGCAGCACGGGACCTTCACCTCCATGACAGTGATGCAATGCAGCAATGAGCAATTAGCACGTCTCATCTCACTCAATAAACTTAGTAGCATCAGTTGACATAGTTAACTACTCCCTTCTTGAAACACTTTCCTCACTTAGCTTCTAAGACCTTACACTCCTTCAGTACCCTAAGGTGCAAATCCTTTCTAAGGCTCTCATTCTTCACTCATTTTTCTAACCCTTCATCTTTTAAGTGATCCAGGCTCACCCTTTCAAGCCTTTCCCTGCCCCATTGATGCTCTAGAGAAGACTTTGTCTAACCTTGGTGACTTTAAAAATCATCTATATGATAATGACTTTGCAATTTAAATCTACAGTCCAGACCTCCTTTGTGAATCTCACATCAGCATGTCCAAGTGCCTATTTAGAACCTAAATTGGAATTCAACATATACTAATATAATTTCTTACATAAAAACCAAATTCAAATATATACTTATTCATCTACTTCCTCTTTCAACAGTACACTTACCTCAGGGAAAAAAAAAAAAAAAAAAAAAAAAGGAACTAAAGTTTGATTTACACTACTGTAGGAACAAATCTTTAAAACATTATCCCAAGTAACAAAAACCAGACAGAGGTCATAAGTGTATGATCCCACTTATATTTAATGTTCACATTACGCAAATCTCCAGAGAAGAAAATAGACTGGATGCTCCTGTGGATAAGGGAAGGAGGATTAGAAAGTCATTATTAATGGACTGGGGTGTGTCTTTTATAAGGAACAAAATCATCTAGAATTAAATAGTGGTGATGGCTGTACAACTCTATAAAATGGTGAAGACCGTCATTTGTCATTATTTGTAAATTTTGCCTCAGTAAAAAATAAAAATAAGAGAATGGCAGATACTATTTCTTTTTGTTTCTGTATCTGAAGCATCTAACATAGTTTCCAACAATTGTGGACACTCAGAAAATGCCTGCTAGAGAGCTAATAAATCAGTCCCTAAGATCCACACATGTATAGTCAAATGCTGTGTGGATAAAATGTAGAGACTGAGACCAGAAGCCCATCGTTCAACATATGGTCTCAGATGTCAGTGCAGACACGGGACTGGAGCTGGCAGAAAGCAGTAGGGATTTAATTTTTTAAGGCAAAACTCTTTCAAGGTAAAATAACTCCAATTAATTCAGGATTTGTATAGACTTGCAGTTGAGTTTTAAAATTATCCTTTGTAAAAAAAAAAAAAAAAAAAACAAAAGGTATATTCTACATCACTCCAGCTGTACATGGTATTTTGTACCATGAGAGGTAACAAATACCAAGATGTGGTACCATACCACAAAGGATAAAAAAGAAATAACCACTGCACAAAAAAAAAGCCTAAATATAAAGAATTAGCAAATTAAATAACAAAATTATGTTGTTTTAATTTAGTAGCAACTGAGAAAAACTACATAGTAAAAAGATCATTAGAAACTGGCAATTTTACCCAGTGTAGAATATTAAATGGAGTATCAGTGGGTATTCAATCCTTTTTTAAGTAGTCATAATTCTATAATAGTTCTCAAAACCTACAGTACCAGCCACTTCAAAACACACACACACACACACACACACACACACACACACACACACACACACACACACACAGAAAAGGGATTGTCTTAACACCAGGGTTTTCCCCAGATATTCATAGCCAAGGCACAGACCATGCTTCTCAGGAAGAAAAGTCCAGCTGAAAGTGAAATGGATGATTCCCTAGACTTTGTCCTGAAATATCGAATTCCTCAGCCTGTTCATCCATAATCTCCCTGAGATGAATTTCTCTCCCATCTCATCATGGCAGCTTTGTTTGGTCTGAAATTCAATCACAGATGAATTAGGCTTTAGGAACCATTCCCATTCTAGCTCTGTAGTCACATCAGAAACCCTGGACCCTGCGCTAATTTTGTTACAGCGTTTAGTTCGCACATTTCAATGCAAAATCACTTCCCCCTGGAGAATGCCACTGATATTGGCAAGAAAGCACAAGGGGCTGCCACACAACTCAATCCCAATAACAACCAGGAAACTCAAGGCTCAGCAGACATCAGTAATCACGGGAAAACAGCCAGAACTTTAATCACAATTCTTTCACAAACAGCCAGGGATTTCAAAACGCTGTTATTCCAGGATATGACCCTAATACAGTGCTTAATCAAAGCCATTGCCAGTACAAGAACAACCTGCAGACTTTAATGAAAACCAATTTCATAAGAGTCAATGTGTCAGCATCATGCTGCATCCAATTTAGCAAAGCTCCAAGAGCTGTACATATCATTTATATGTACACATATATACACATTCAATAGATACAAATTTGTTTATGATTCCAAATGCCACCTCTGAATAGGGGAATGTGAATGCATTCAATTACACAGATAGATATCTATGTACATATACATCACCCCCCACATTTAGGCATGCAGTTACACAAATAAGGCTATGCTGTCAACAAACATACTGGAAAATGTGAACCCATAAAACTAATAGCCAGCTGTGTGGGCAGGTGCAGAATCTGGATTGAATTGCCCTGGGCCTCTGAGAATGGTATGGAGATCTTCTAAACCAAAATTTAGGACAGACTATTTTCATCACCAAGTCTTGACTGGCAATAGACACAAATCCCCGATTTTCAGGAATCTAGGCAGCTTGACTTGACGCTGCCATTAATTCTATTTCAGGCAGTGTCCTGGTAAAACAGCACAGGGCATGATGACATCTTAAAACAGAGCAGCTGCCTCAATCGCTTCAACACAGAGAACACAGGTCTGCATCATGGATGAAGAAAGAACAGAAAAGGTATTGCTAGACGTCTCCACTCATTGACACAGTTTTTCTATTCCCTCAACTGGAAAGAAGAAGAAAGAGTAGGTAGTGGGCCATCAGAGAACAAAAGAGAGGCTATACCAAGATATTGTGTTCATTTTATAGACTTCTACCTTGGAATGAAAAGAACAGAAGGTTCTAATTATAACAGTTTAGAACGATTTACAAACTATTAGATGAGAAAAGAAGTATTCTTGGTTTTTAAAGAATATACATATCATGGGGGGGGGCGGGTCTTAAAACCTGAACAAATGACAGATTCACTAGATGTTTCACCTAATCTTTCCAATGGAGGAAGTCTCTTCTAGGAGAAATGCCACTGCACTAAGTAAGTGTCCCAAGCCAATGGCACTGTCAATCACAGAGCTCAGTATTTCGGGGGTTAAAAAGGAATCCAAAATCAATTTACCTCTGATAGAAGCACCTCAATCTCAATCACAGAGGGAGTGAGGAAAAAAAAAGAAAGAAAATGCAAAATAAGCCATTTAAAAACCTTATTTTATTGTTATTGTTGTTGTTATTAATTATTATAATACATGTTTGGTTGGTTGGTTGCTTGCTTTTTCAAAACAGAGTTTCTCTGTACAACCCTGGCTCTCCTGAAAGTCACTCTGTAGACAAGCCTGGCCTTGAACTCAGAGACTGACCACCACTGCCTCCCAAATGCTTGGATCAAAGGCCTGTACCTACCACTGCTTGGCTTCACTTGTCAACTTTAGAAAAACAACATATAAACAGAGAAAAGTAAAGCAATAAATTGCATATTTTTCTATTTCTATGAATTCAATCCAGAACAAACTTTAGGGGATTATTCTTGAAATAAGTGTTTTACATCAAGTTTTATAACAGATATTAATTATGTATTTTCCATCACAATGTATGCATAGGTGGGTGGATGGTTCTAAAGAAGCCATCCTTGCCTTTAAGATGAATCTTTCTAATATTAAAAAACTAAGTAACAGTACTTAAAGCATGAACTCTACATCCGAAGGAGAGATAGATGTTTTTCTCGTCAAATAAAATATGAGGGTAAAATTGTCATCACAAAATTCTAAAGCTTCTTATTTTCTTCTCTAATAGACTTTGTTTTTTCACTTTGGTTTCTTAAATTACAAATCTTTTTTTTTTTTTTTTAAATGTGGAAGAGTTAACAATAACTATATAGAGGATAAGAATGATAAGCATGGCTTATCAAGGGTAGACATACAAATAAGATTGCTACACCTATATTTTCTTTGTGTTCATCTTTCCCTCTGAATTTTTTTTTTTTTTCCATCCCTGTATATCCTTATTCAAGGTCTCTTCCCCCTCCCAACACATCTGGTCACTTTTT
>PVIH01006808.1:20939-107022 GCA_004025045.1 Sigmodon hispidus | reverse complement strand
TGTTGTGGGGGTATGGTAGGGAATGGGGGATGTTGTGGGGGTATGGTAGGGAATGGGGGATGTTGTGGGGGTATGGTAGGGAATGGGGGGTGTTGTGGGGGTATGGCAGGGAGTAGGGGTTAGGGTTGTGGAACCCAAAGCATCACTCTTTGAGAAACAGCCCTAGTAGATGCCCCTCTACCATAAACTCAGCAGCGCAAAGGAACCCATTTCTCTTGAAGCTGTGAGGCCTGTGCCACTTCACCCTAGGGCTGGACTCTCAGCCTGTCCTTGGGTCTGAATCCAGCCCTGTCCTTCTGGTTTTTCACTTACCGCCCCCCACACTTCCCAGGGCATCCATCTTGACACCCACGGTCGATTAGCTCACTTTGGCTGTCTTCTCCCACTCTCCACTCGGAAACCTCCCTCCTTCCTTGGGAATCCAATGGAAATGTGGCCTTACTGAGCCATCCCCCTCCCGTGCCTCTTGTCCAGTCTTGGAGAAGCTGGGCACCCAGCACCGGACGGAGGCTCCGTGCCAGTGTTTGCTGTGAGATGGAACGTGTGCAATCCCCAGTTACAGACGGGCACAGACTCCTGCTCCACAACACCCGGGCTTTCAAGACAATGAAAAACACAAAAGAAAGTAGAGTGCATGTGAACTCATCAATCTTTCTTTGTGAAGAAATGGGCAATGCCTGCTTTAGTTTTAAGGACCGTGGGGTGCTGGTGACAATGAGTTTAGTTAAAGGTGGAAACAGGCAGGCAAAGTAAAGAAATGGGTGGGAGCTCTAACACATTTCATCACATACTACTTTACACATCATTCCAATTCTTTCTTTCCTTTTTTCTTTTTAAGACAAGGTCTGACTATGTAGCTCAGTCTGGCCTTAAATACTGCACGAGCATTTCTTTTTCAACTGTTTAGAGGCTAACCATCTTACCTGCAGAATCACGGCTTCCGACTTTGTCGTTTGTTGTGAGCCGTCAATCCACACCCGTTAGCAGGAGCCTAGGGGCCTCTCCTCCCAAATGTGCCAAGAAGCAGGTCTGTGCAGTTTGTGGTCTGTCCTGCCATCTACTGGCTGTCCTTGCTAATGCCAGCCCTTCCTCCTCAAAGGCACTGAACCAAATGAAAACACAAGAGCACAAATGACAAACCTGAGCAAATCACTAAGCGGGGAAGTCAAGCAAAGCCACATAACTTTGGAGCTGAAGGTCGACTCTGGAGATTGTCTGCTCAGTTCCCACTCTGATCATCTGCAGAGCGCTCAGTACTGGCCTAGCACACCTGAGGGCCTAGGTTCCCTCACCAGTGCCGGAAGGAGAGAGAGTGCAGGCATGCTGGTGCTGATGAGTTTGAGGTCTGACATCTTGTCTAATAAAACCAAAGGCCCAGAAGAGTGGACTGCAGCAGGTGGCAGTGCTGAAGATGGCCTGCCCCAAGCATCCTGCTGGCCTGCTCCCAGGGCTGGCCTGTCTCCGCCTCAGTGATTTATCTATAACAGACACAGATGAGGAGGACAGAGTCCCTGACACCTCCGTGCCCGGGCTGTCTTCACTGCTCTGTGCTTGTGGCTCCATTTCTATAAAATCAAAGCACAGTTCCTACCTGGAAGTGTTGCTGGGAGGCTGACAGCTGACCAGTACTGAGCATCCAGGCATTGTGAGGACAGACTGGGAGTCTCTGATGTGTTGGAACTGAGTGCTGCCATTTGTCCTGTGTGAGTCAGTCTGGAGGCTCACACGTGGCATGGGTGGGCGCTCAGAACAAAGCTATCCCACCTCTGCCACAAGCTGGCTTTGTGCCTGCATTTAGGGTACAGCTAAGTTCCATGCACCAAATAGGATCGAGCTCCACGATGGCACTAGAATGTACATTAAATCACCGTGGTTATGACAGGTCGCCTGGCGGCACTCTTGTCGTTTAGCAGGACTTTGGGGTAGCATAGAGTGGCTGCCATCACTATTCCTCGGGCTTCAGACTGTTGGAGGGACCCTCTATAGGTACCTGGTAACACAACAGCCACCGTCCTTCCTGTTGGCACCAGTACTACACTGTTAAATATTTTGCTTCTTTGAAGTGGTCCTGCTATGCGGCCTGGCTGGCCTGGGACCTGACCCTGCCTCCCTTACCTCCTGAGCACTGGGACGGCAACTGTGTCCTTACGTCTGACCTTATGCTTACAATCACTTAATGCTCACGATGCACAGGTGCTGTCTGTAGTGTGGTGGCTTCATGAGAATCTACTGGGCCGTCAGCACTCTGCTGCCAAGGCTTGCTCTGACCACATTTCCCACCCTTGCTGGCGCCAGCTCTGTCACAGATGTCAGATGTAGTTTTAACCAAGTCTCTATTGTTCTATCTACCAATAAAGACTCAGAAGTCATATGTTGGGGTGAAAACCTGTTAGATCAGAGAAGAATCAACTAGCTGACCTTCCTTTTTGGCTGGAGACCCAGCAACACAGTGTCTGTGTCCTCAAAAACCAAAAAGGACCTCGGAGTCTCCAAGTCCCCTCCTCCTCCTCCTCCTCCTCCTGTGTCCTCTATGGCTAATTCTCAACAAGTCACTGGCTCTGCCTCCTAATCCAAGGTTAATTTTATTAACAGTCTTTGAGTTTCACAGTGCAATCAAATATCCCAAAACCCACGTGATAATCAAAACCTTCGTTTGATTAAGCAGTCTTCTGTTAGTGGTGATGTATGCACATTGAAAATCTCACTTATGGGTGAGCCTTAAATACGGCAACTGTAGCAACTTAATACAAATGCTTAAAGGTTGGCTGTCAAAGTTCTAAGGCTCCCTATTTGTGGATGTGTTTCCCCATCCAATGTCCTCCAGGCCTTCAGCGCAAAAGAGGGTGGACAGAAACTGGGCTTGACCAGGACATGACCTGTGCAGCAGGTTTGCCACCAGGCTCAGGCCCAGCCCCCTTACAGCAAGTGTCCTACAGATTTATGTCATTTTGTTTCAGTTCAGTGTCGTAGTGGGGGTGGTAACAGTGCAGGGAGGTGAGCCTGACCTGAAGTAAAGGCATGGCCTTCATTACTCATGTGTTTGTGCTTCATGTCCTAGAACCTCAAATTTCCAACCCTTAAAGCAGGAAGGTGGCAGTCCTTCAATTAGTACTGAGTGAGCATGGGAGAGGAAAATGCACACACACACACCAACTCAAAGGTGCCACCTTTGAACCACTAGAGAGGGAACTGCCTTGATACTCCCTCCCTCCCTCCCTCCCTCCCTCCCTCTCTCTCTCTCTCTCTCTCTCCCTCTTCCCCACCAGTTGGCACTGCTTTCCAATAAGCAATCTTTTTCTGATGTGGTGTCCAGGACCCCCTTTCACAGTGGTTTAAAATTGGAGCTCAAAGAGTAAAGAGAAGAACAATGAAGAAACTCCTCACTTGGGTGTACAGCAGCCTACATCCACCTTCCATCCCCTCCACCCTACCCTACCTCACCTCCTAACGGTCACCACAAACATTGGGATGAAGAGCTGGTGACTTTGAGGAAGAGAGGGCTTGCGGAACCCAGGTGTTCGGCATACAGTGTCACAGAAGCTCAATACATTCAGGCTTCCATGCACCCCTGTGCCAGTCAATACATTTTTTTCAATCAGGTAGCATTAGGAAATAATACACACTTCAGAGATTTCGCAAATTACTTTTTACATGAATAGGCACAGCAGCTGTGATTTATACAGAGTAACAACAGAAAGTACTGGTGGTAAAGTAAACTGAGGACTCTGTGTGAACCAGTAACGGGGCAGAGCAGAAAGGAAAGGCTGCCTAGTGCCGGCTGCTGTCTCTACTCAAGTTCACAGTGCAAGTCAAGATTCCCTCAGGGCCCCGTCACATCTGCTGCTCCTCTCGGGACCCGAGAGCCTTCTCCTTGCAGCTGTTCCTTGCCCTGAAGAGAAGGAAGGCCAGAGACGCACAGTCACATGGCAAGTCAGAGTTCATTGTTACATCCTCGGTGTCTTGTGTCTTGAACACTCCGTCAGTCCTGAATGAACGCATGTGTTGTGTGTGCATTTGCATTATCTTAAGAAGAAATCACTGAAGGGCTATGTTTGCATTATTGTCAAGCTTGCTTCTACGTGGCTTCCTTGTCTCAACCTTAGAATGTTTCCACAGGCACACAGAACTGAATGCTTCCCAGGCTTGGCTGGATGAAGCTCTTAAGTAACAGATGCTATTAAAATCTGAATGTTTTTAAAAGCTGGAAACTTTTCAGAAAAAAAAAATCTATACATTTTTAGTATATAAAAATTAAACGTTAAATTCACCTACTAAACAGACTTATTTTATGGATTAGTGATGGAATAGTAACACCTGGCTATGTAAAACTGTGTTTGTCTACTGTTAACTGAGAGGTTTCCAACTGGACAAACTCTTCAAGGTGGGTCCATTTTGTTGGCAGATGAAGCAGAGTGAACAGTTTTCTAAGTCCCCTTCCTCCTGTTTATAGGAAGAGTCACTACCAGAGGCCCTCTCAGTGCTGTTATGCACAGCCTTGTCTTCACGTATCTGAACAATACTTAAACATGTCTTCACACGGCCTTTCTTGGGCTGAGTTGGTATTTCCTCTGGACAGACGGACCCATGCCCTAGACAACAACTTAGTCCAGCCCCTCATCAGACTCTCACCTCCCAGGCTTTCTTTCCCCAACTACTTAACAGTTTTCTCAGACACCACAGGCAACATGGTTGTTCTGTTTAAAGCCTGCTAACTTTTAACTTCAGTCCACTCACCCCATTCCACTGTTTGCCACCGACCCTTATTAAGACATCCTTTACCACTAACCTTCCATCCTGACCAGACTTCCATAGCCATCCCTAATTTTCTGCTACATGTTCTGTTCCCCATGTCGTGACCACAAATCTTGTCACACTATGAACCTGGTCTCAACTCACCATTCCCACAGGCCTACAAAACCCCTCTAGAGTCCCATCTTGTTCCTGTGACAGCATTTTGGGACTGTCAGCATAGCATTTCAGGAGCCCTCAGTGCACAGCAGTAATGTGTGTGCCACTTGGAAGAAGCTATGTGAGTCTTGGAAAGCCAATGCCTCTGCATCTTACAGTATGACTGCACACCTGGTTAGATGCCCTAACAAGCTTACAGCACAAGTGTTCCTGGTGGGACGGGAGACATGGCTCAGAGGGTAAGAGCACTGGCTGCTCTTCCAGAGGCTGAGTTCAATTCTCAGCAACCATAGGGTGGATCACAACCACCTACAATGAGATCTGGTGCCCTCTTCTGGCATGTGGGCAGAACACCATAATAAATCTTAGAAAACAAAAAAAACCCAAAAAAACCAAAAAAACCAAAAAACGTTCCTGGCATCCTTAATTTTAAGTTGAAAAGAAAAAAGAGAAGCAGCTGCTCAGATGTCCACTGACAGAGCAATGGATCCATTTACCAACACTCACCCCTATGAGACTATTTCAAGGTGTGAAAATGAGTGTCAAGAATGCAGCACAAGTCACAAAGCACATGAGCAGACCAGCTCCAGCCCTTCCAGGCCAAAAGGAGCACAATATAGCATCTATAGCAGCAAACAGTGGCTCGTAGGGTGAGAACAGTGGGATGCTGGCTAATGGAAAAGTTCATTCCTCTGGTGAGGAAATGAAGAAGCTAGTGCCAGCTGTGACAATGACCCCACCCCAGCCTCAGGCACTGAATTAGTCCGCAGTTGGTGACAGGTGACAGTTTGGGGAGACTTAGGAGGTATGGTCTTGGTGAAGTGTGTCACTGGAAGCAGGCTAGGAGAGTTCAGAACCTTCAAAGGCTCCCAGAATTCTCTTCTACTTTATGCTTACAGTTCAAGTCTCGCACCCTGCACTGGCCTCTGTGCTTCCTCCCCGTGTTACAGACTCCAGCTCTCTGGAACCCTAAGTTCCAAATATGTTTTTTCTTCTATAGGTTGCCTTGGCCATGGTGTTTGATCATAATGGTAGTAAAGTAACTAATAGAGTACTCTATGAACAACCAAACACACATGGATCTAAAACCATTCACAGTGTCCTGTCTGGGGGTAGAGGCACTCCAGAAAGACCTGGACAGCAGAGCAGCAGGCATACAGGCCTCCAATAGTTCAGAAATATCTGATGGCTTAAGACTCTGACTTAAACTGGATGACAGAACGAACAATAAAAAAAAATTCAATATTGAACCACGGTAGTTGTGTGCCTCCCACAGCACCCACACACTCCCCACACTCCCCCCCCCAGCATACGCCTTCCACAGCACCCACATACTCATCCCCCCCCCAAAATAGAAAGAGATCAGTAAAATAAAAAAATTGGGTCCTTTGTGCTGTGGATAAGGGGGATCCTAAAGCAGAAGTCTAGTTTCTTGGGAGATGGGCTTTGCCCGGCTAATCAAGTGGGCCTTGGCATCCAGCCCTATCTTCCTTTGGAGGCTGCACCAATGACTTACACTAGGAAAAGACTGAAGAGCATCCAGGCAGTCAATCATGCTGGGAGACACTGCCCATGTGAAGGCAGAAATGAACTGATTCTTTAAAGAAAAATTACCATGAAAACCCACTTTCAATTTTATAAAACTTGTAATAAGGCACAATTCTTAATCTGTTTTCATTTTTTATTGCTGTTAATTCAAGGAAAAAGGTTGCATAAAATCCAATCTGTCCTAGAAATATAAGTGGCCTTTCCAGTACATAACATTTCAAATATCAAAGTATATGGTAAACATACAAACAAGGAGAAGGTACCACACCTCCAATGTACAGTACAGTATTTGAAATCATAAAAGAAGCTCCATAAAGCACACCTTGCGAGTGAGTCACAGCGCACCTGTACAAGGTGTAGATACTCTCCCTCAACAATTCAACCGCAGCTTAACAATTTAATAATATGGTCCAAAAATACCCAGATCAAATAAAATATAGTTAATCAAAATAATTTCCTTTACTTGAACTTTTTCTTTCTAAATTAAAGCTTTTCATCTACTCGGTCACACTCCCCACTTCTCTCCCCATAGCGCCCACCCCTGAAAGGTTCAGAATGTACACTGGTGCTATAAATATAAACACTACTTTTGAAGTGTTGAACTAGCTTCTTTTTTCAAGTTTTTTTTTTTCTTTGTGTCATAATGTCAGGTTTTTGAACCCAGACCAAACATTTCAGTACCTCTGCCACATCCCAACTTTATGTCCCACAACACAAGCCAATCATTTCTACTCTTTCCTGGGGAATGGAAACTCTACCCCTCAAGCTTACAACTGTGTGGTGGTACTTGTTCACTGCTACTGAGTGCAGCAGTCACTGAAGATACATCCAGTCTCCCAGATAACCTTAGTGCACTTCAGGGAAAAAAAAATACCTGGAAGCAATTTAGTACATAGATTGGCTTTTTTAAAAAGTTAAAAAACAAAAAACCAGCAGCATTAAACTTAGTGACATGACACTGACATGATTGAATCCATATCTCAACACACTTGGAATTCAGTCTTCACATTATAATCAAGCACAGTGGTAAACAGTTAGAAAAGTGACTTTGCTTATGCGACACAGGTTAGGGAGCAGACACCCGACTGTTGAGGAAGCCCACAGCTTCTGCTCAGATGCAACAAACCACACACATGTAAACACAATGTGACACTGTGACGGCTGGTGCAGAAGATGACATCTTCACTCAAGGAGTGTCTCATCAGGAAAAGTGGTGGACAAGCAGAATTGGCTGTTGACTGTCATCACAGACACAAGCATACAGGGAACAACATTCACAACAGTGTGTAACTCTGTGTCTCTCTGAAGTCAACAAGCTACGAAAGTGTGACGGAAGGGAAAGTTCTTTTCTCTCATGGAAGGCCTGTCTGTCCACTTCACATTGTCGGCTTCCTGCAGTCTGACTTCCTCTCTCCCACTTGTCTCCATGGTATTTAGACAAGTGCTGCACATATGTATTTACGTGATACTTCTTATGACATATACATACTTCTTGGGGGGATCTGACTTATAGTGAGACATGTTGCCCTTGGTTCGTACTCAGAGCAGGTTACAGAAGTGCGACAGGACACTGCTGAGCACTCCCAGCAGGCCAGGAGCGGGTGGCTGCCAGAGAAGTGTAGTTTAGGGTCAAAGTGAGAAATCTGCAAGAAGCACAGCCTCCCCCAAACCATACGACTGTTACCAGCATCGTGAAAACAGACACGGTCAATACACAGTTTAAAGATTCAGTAAACATTGCACACAGCAAGTATTCAGTGTAAAAAAGCACACATCAACATTTTTCATTTGAGAGTTTGTCAGAAATTTAAGTTACATGTATCATACAAGCCTGCTGTTGAACCAGGGACCAGAGGCTCAGGAGCATCAAAGTCTTTCTTAGTTTGGACATTGGTACAAGAGAAAGGAAAACTCCCAACTGCATAGAAATTTAGGAAATGTACAGACAAAGAAACCAATCCTTTTCCTTCCCTCCCTCCACACCCGTGACTCCCCACACTTGAGTGCATTAAGTAGGCGAGCTTTACTGGTCAGTCTGCAGAATCCAACGGATCACTAGGAGGGGGGAGGGGAGGTGCGTATCTCAGTCTGTAAGTGCCTAAAACAGGAAAGACACAACGGCTAAGTCACCGCTTATGACTACACGGATCACAAACCACTACACAGACTGCAAATGCACATGCCTTCAAAGGCCCCTCCTGCACTAACTCTGGCCCAAAATGGCAAGTCAGTTATGGCAAGCTTGTGCTTCAAGTATAACCTAAAGCTATTTAACTAGACTCTCCTGTGAGGATGCCTATTTTCCTGACACAATGACAAAGGCTAACTGCACGAGAGAAAAGTGGTGAGAATGGAGCCTGGCCTGTTCTCTCTGCTGTGAGCATGCCTCAGCTTCGCTCTTTCCTAACTTCCAAAGTGCTGTCCAATCACACCGCTCCTGTAAAAAGTCAAAGGACTCTTGGAATTTTCCTTCCGTGTACTGAACAAACAAAAGGGCAGCCTGGGAACATGTGTGAGCCAGCTGGTTGCACACTGACTCTAATGAGACTAAAAACCTTGTATGCCAGATAACTAGCTTACATCCTCGTTTTCAGTATTTGAAAACTTTCCTTCCTCTATGAACGAGGATTATAACTCTTAAAATACAGCACTGCAAGCAAGAGACTTAAAATTATAGAATTTCCATCTTCAACCTATTCCTTGAAAAGTGCCCTCTGGTGTTTATTAAGGACAAACAAAACTTCCTCTGACTTTCCTTGTGCCATGTGACCTGCATCTACACTAGTTTCTCTGGTTGCATTTTGATTTGTCACTGAACATACAACCTCTGTAAACAAACACACAAATGATCTTTCTGCTAAGACAGAATCACATAATCAAGAAGGAAGAAGAAACAGGGGAAATCAAAAACAAGTCCTCTGGGAGTTAGTGTGATTACCTTGTTGATTGGCCTCCATGGATGACTGCTTACAGTCTTGTGCATAATGTCCGCTCACACCACAATTGTAACATGAAACATTCCCATTCTTCTTGGGCCCAGAACCACTGGTATTGGCAACTACATTAGGTGCTGGATATACAGGATATAATCTCCCAAATCCTGCCATCTGCTGCATGCCATAGTTGGATTGGCTCCCCATGACTGGGTCATGCACCAGTCCATTTGCATATGGAGTCTGAGGCAGAAAAAAAGGAAGTTGGTTTCCATTGCTCTGATGTGCTTGGCTGAGGTAGCTGCCATTGCAAATCGACGGCAGAGTGAAGAATGATGGGACCCGGTACATTGGTCCAGGCATTGGATTGGGGTAATAGTAGCTATTTAGCTGAAGGTTTCCATTGGTCCCACAGCTGCACCTTCGCCCACAAGAACCACAAGGACCTGAGGCCATCTGCTGTGGTGGTACTATGGTCCCATTGGCATTCGTGTTGCCCACAGCATTGATGTAAGATGTGCTATCACTCTGAGCAGTACTGTGCGTCAAGGCAGGGCTGGGGCTTGGGGCAGGGCCTGGGGTGTGAGTAGGAACAGCAGGAGGAACTGTGGACTGGGCTTGACTGATGCCAGCACTTGTTGGCTGGGCAGAAGTGGCTGTGTTGAGCACAGTGGAATTCTGGGTGGGTAGCACACTGGCAGCAAGGGGTGAGCCTGTAAAGCTGTAGGAAGCTGGTGGCTGTGCAGCTGAGAGGCCAGCTGCTGGAAGAACTACCTTCACATTGGTAGGCTGAGGGACTGTCCCTGTGTTTCCCTCAATCTGAGGCACCATTTGACTTAGTCCTACCACTTGGGATGCAGATTTTGTGATGGGATCTGTTGTGGCTACAGGAGATCCCGGAAAACTACCTGGGTTATGGACAGGAATAAAGGCTGTGTTTGGTGATCCAATGCTCAGACTTCCAGTTGGCTGTTGTGGAATATTAACTGTGCAGCCCTCAGAAGATCCCTGTGGTGGTGGCAGTTTTAACCTCTGCAATGTCAGCTGCAAAGCAGGTGCACTACCATGTGGGAGGAAGGGTGGAGGGATCGGTGAGGGAGAAGCCAACAGCTCCAGGTGTTTGTCTGACTCTCCGGAAGCTGCTGGGCCTACGATTCCAACAGGGCTTGAATTTGTAGACTCCATCACTGTAGAAATAGCCACAGGATTAGGAACAAGCATCCCAATTGTTTTGCCATCTGCAGATTTGGGTGAAGGAAGGACAACTTCTGACTTCTGGGCACCATTGTGCATGACACAGTGTAGAGCCGGCATAAAGGGAATATGTGGATACTTGTGTGAGGTCAGTGGAGCCTCGAAAAGGCTTCCGTTCTCATTCCCCAGCGAGAGAATGTGAACAGGTGGCTTGACAGCGACAGTCTGGCTGACAGGGCCATAATCTGGAAACCTGGCTCTTGATGGATTCCCAGAATCCTCAGAATTGCTGTCTGTGTCTAAAGAAAACAAGCAAGCATGGATTAACCCAGGCCCAATTCTTATTTTTCTTACTAGAACTAAAATTGAGGTGCATCTAAAATTCATTCAAGTCTATTATGCGTTGTTGTCACGTGTTTTCAACTGCCCAAGCTAAGTCCTGTCCATCTTTGTCTTTCAGGGTACTTTAATCTCTAAGACAACAATAACAAGGTCACTGAGATGTGAAACACAAAAGACAAGCATGCACTACTACTTTATTACTGAGAAAGCATTAAATAAGAATTTTAGGTAATCTACTTAATTGTATACCGTCAAAAACCTAATTTTAAATTTATCTAATAAATGATTCAATTTAAAGAGGATGATCAGGACAAAGTTAACTCAAATGCTTAAGGTAGAAAACGGACTGAGTGTTTGTACCACTAGATATTTAACAGGGAACAGTTAAAGCTACTTGTATTAGTCCTACAATGAATATTCTGGAAGACAAAAGGCAGAACCATGCCTCCTCAGTTACACAGCACACACAAAGCTGCTGCACTCGTGCGTAGGCTGGTGCCACAGCACAGTACACAAGTAATTGCAGCTTCCAGACATGGCAGGAAGGAGCCAAGGCACTGTCTGATGCAGTACTTAAACATGGTGAATACTACACTTCAGTCTACATAGTTCATTCAACTGGAGGTGGTAGGAACTGTGAAAACCTTTCTGCTCATCAATTAAGCAAGATTACACTTGGCACTTAGTGTTCCTTAAGGGAAGAACTGGTTATATGTATCTGGCAATACTAAACATTCTTGAAACAAGAGTATCAAAAGTTAGTTAACCTTCCTAAAGAAAAGCTAAACAGAACCCACTTGACACAGAATATCAAGTGTTATTAACTGAACTGTCTCAACTTATTACAGAGGAGAGCTTGAACTAATGAGTGAATGGTTATAGCAAATAAGTCTTCTAACAGATAAATTATTATACTACTTATTACTAATGTAAAAAAGAATCTCCTCTTTATAACCTCTTCAAGACACTGGACGTATACCATCCATCAGTGTAGAGTTAAGATCAAAAATCAAGTCCAAACAGAAAAAAAGAAGCCATCTTTCAGATGGTCAATTAAATTTCCATATGAATTAAGATCTTAAGTCTCAAGGCACAGTGATAACCCTATGGTTTTTGGAGCATTCCAGGGATCAGGTAGGTAGAAAGATGTGTTTCTGTACTGACTTTGGAAAGCAGAAAGTCTCACAGCATCATTACAACAACAAAGCCATATGCTTCTAAAGGACTTTGTGTGTACTCAAAACTTAGAAAATGTTTCAAGCTCTCCATCCCAGTGTGTTCCTGAGAGCACCCTAAAGGTCTCTGTCTTTAGGGAAGCCAACGTGAATAAAGAGTAATGTCTTCTATACAGGCCTATCAACTTATAGATTGAGAACAAGAAAGCGATGCTATGAGACAGTTACCCACAAATCGGACAGATAAAATCTACTCAACACTCAAGAGTACAGTGGGCATTACATTGCACCAAAAGCTTGTCTAGACTGTACACTCCACAGAACCAAGTACAGAGTGCACTACACTATTTTAGATAAAGCATAAAGAGTCTCTCGGTGTCCCATAGCTCTGAGTTATTTTTGTTTTTCTTTGAGACAACTGTACAGAAGCACGGCGTGGCCTCACACTATAGTAGCAGTGACCACTGCAGACTTCATTTGATGTGACTATCAAACAACCACAAGGTAAAAACTCATTTCAACTGTTTGTATCTCGAGACACACTACATGATAGTGACACAGAAGCTGTGGTCCCAGTGAGCTTAAAAATGTGCAGTAAAAGACCCTATCTGGCTGAAATACCATGTTGTAAGAATTTTAACAGACAAACTGAGACTGTGCTCAGCATGATACTTTCACTGCCATGATGTCAGCCATTAGTGTGGTAGGCACACACAAGGGACAGTATCCTCATTAAACACAGCCTTTTCAAGGGCTCTTTCTGTCAGACCAGAACGGTGAGTAAGAGAAGAATAACAGAAACTATCAAAATCAACTTTCCTAGGAGGGTGAAAATTAACTAAAGGCCTGGACAATCATAGGGTTTGTAAGAGAACTAGGCCAATCTCTTAAGAACAGAGATCTTTACAGTCTTTACCTTGCCCTGCCCTAATGCCATCTCCTTACTACTCCATAGACAGTGGCTTTGAAAAGCAGGAACACAGGCAGACATCACTGCAGAGGCGTGTGTGGAGCTCCACAGAATCTGCCACTGTGCTTACCCCTGCCAGTCTTCCATCCACCAAAGCAAGCCTCATTACAATCCCTTCCCCTGTCTATTTGATGATAACAAAGTTGACATCAACAGTGGGTTAAGCGATGACAGCCTCGCCCACCCCACCTCTTTCTACCCCTCTGCTAAAGCAAACCTCTGTCCTTTTCATCTTCACTTTCACAGCTTTCTCTTCCGTCCTGCCGTGGACTAGACGGAGAACTGTAGCTCTCTGATGATGTTTCTCCACAGGTGTCATGTCCAGAGCCAATGTCCAAATTCATATCTAAAAACAACAACTCTAAAGTTATGTTAAATAGTTATAGTAATCTTCAAATGGAACCATTAGAAATTAGTTGTAGCTATAAATGATTTGTTTTCCTAGAATTCTTAAAATATTTAACACCAAGGCACAGAAGAACAAGTTACTAACTTAATCAGAATTAGTTTCTTGTAGGGTCTACAGAGTCTGTGCTAAAGCAATCCTCCAAGAGTGGGGAGAGGACTTATCATAATGTGTGTTCTGTTAAAACCATTAGCCATGGCAGACTATTTAAAGCCACAATGTGTCTCATCTAGTAGACTAGTTAGCCCTTTAGTTCCTACTCAGTATGCCAAGACACGGGAGGGATGACTACAGCATAGGCAAGTATCAACTGGCTACATTTGCTGTGGGCACACTAGGACAGATACTCTTGTGTCTCTCTCGTATGGGTCACCCATACACTGACCCACACTTGCCTTGGTCCTTTCTGAAACTTGCCCAATTGCTAGCATAACTTTGGTTACACAGCCAGCATCCAACACATTTACTGTACAAATCCATATAAGCAACTGTTTGTGTATGGGCATGTGTCTGTGCACATATGCAGAGATGTACTCCATCACTGTCCACTTCTGTCCCCTGAAAACAGTCTTCTTGACCTGAGGGCTCATGTTTCCTTTAGATTGTAAGCCAAAAGCCTTGCAGCTGCCTCCCCAGCCCCTGCCCCCTCATCTCTAGGGTTAAAAGCTCCTGCAGGACCACGTCCAGTTCATTTTGTGGGTGTTGCAGTAAGAATTCAAGTCCCGGATTGTGCTATGAGTGCTCCTAACCACTGAGTCGTCATCTCTCCAGTCCCCAAAGCATTAATGTTCTCTCTGTGGTAATGCACACATCTCTTTAGAACGGAGTTAATAAAGACGTTGACTTTACTGAGTAGTCTAGCCTGGCCTTGAACTGATCATATTTGTGCTTCCCTACAAAGCCCTGGGATTTCAGGAGTGTCCCTTACCATTCCTGCACTGAGACATCAACACTTTCAAAGATAAGACCTTCCAACAAAGATGACCAGCAGCACAGATTGCTTCCTAGAGCAGAGCACTGAGAAATCTTTATTTTGTTCTCTTTCTAATTTTGAGATACGTGACTATACTTATCAGTCAAAGGAAAAATTAAAATTTTAGGTGAAATTTTAAAATTTAAATGATACCTATATCTTAAGATGGACTACATTGTTTAAAGCTGCACTATGCACCAATCAGAAGAACTCAGTATCTCAGCTCTAACATACTGTGTGCATTCCACAACAGCAGATGCTTCATAGAGAAGAAAATAATTATGTCTAGTGTATTGAATGCTTAAAGGCTGTCCTTAGTTGGCACTTTAATACCTCTGAGGAAAATAAATGGATTTGGTTTCTTAGGTTGGTATTGGCAACCATCTAAATTACATTAAAACATCAGTGAGACAAGATACTCAAAGCACACTTGATGCATCATCCTGTCCGAAAAATAAATATGATAAATTACACATCTGTATCTAGACAGATTCACAAACATATCATAAAAAAACTCAAAGCAAACAACTCTCAGTAGCACAAGATTTGACTTACTCAGTCTTGTTATTATCATAAAATTTGAAAATTAAGGAGATAAAAAGGAAAGGATTTGGAGCTGTGATGCCACAAAGCTTGTAAACACCTAAAAATGTGTGTTTTCTTCTAACTTAAAAGCACAAGAAACAAGGAGTAAATTATTGAGTACCTTCCACTCAGGACTGCTAAGGCTGTTCCCGGCAGGTAAGGAAGGCATTGTTCCTGGCTTTACACACAACGACAATACAACTCAGGAAGCCATATAACTAAGAAATAAGGAGACAGAACCAAACCCATGCACGGCTCTCATCAAAGTCTATGTGACGCTTTCTGGATATCTGAGGCTAGAAAAGAAAACATCAGCAAGCACCTTGGGGGAGCAGGAGTTCCAGAAGTGTGTGAAATGAGAGGCAATGGGACTTCATATAGGGCGGTACACAGGACTTGCCCAGAAGGTAAACTTAGGTAAATTTGTTCCTTGAAGACAAACATGGAAGCCATATGGAAAGTGATCCTGGGGAACAGAGACAGGAAGCACTGACAGGAGTGATCTCTAGTAAAGCACCAGCAGACATCAAAGAGCTACAATATACTCCTGAAGCAGATCCTCACATAGGCAAGGTAAGTTTTCCAGGTTATCTTTTTCCCTCGTGGTGCTCGGAATGAGAAGGGCCCCATAGGCTCACATGTTTGAATGCTTGGTCCCCAGTGAAGTGAAATTGTCTGGGAACAATTAAGAGGTGTGGCCTTGTTGGAAGAGGTGTGTCACTACAGGTGCACTTTGAAGTTTGAAAATGTGCACACCATTCCAAGTTAGCTGTGTCTGCACTTGATCAAGATGTGAGCTCTTGGCTACTGCTCTAGCAGCCTGCCGCTGTGTTCACACTCTGAGCCTAAGTAAACACTGTCTCTTACTAGCTGCCTTGGCCACGGCGTTTTATCAGAGCAACAGAAAAGGAAAGTCACTCCGAGCTTCACTAATACAATAAACTGCCATGACTTGAGATGCAAAATACAATCATTTCTCTTTCTGTTCTATTTAGTTTCTATGAACATCTAGTTGAACACATACCCTAACTAAAAAATTCTTGTTACTTTTGTTATATCACAAATCAGTGTGCTGGCAGGGTAATAAGATTTTAAAAACAAACAAACAAACAAACAAACAAACAAACAAACAAACAAAACCCCAAAACAAAAAACCAAACCGTTTGTGGAATCTGCTAGCTAGTGTCTGGTGCACACATACAGTATTTTTCCTTGAAGTCTGTGGCTTTTTACTCTTTTTCTATCTTTACAATTAATACTGCAGGCAAATAAAACACACAAAAAAGCAACTAATGAATTAAAAAAGAGGGCTTTTCCATCAGATGAACTGTAGCCATAAACAACACAGAGGGACTTAAAGTCCCTCTCTAAGGTGGCAGGTAAATAGAAACTAAATAAGCTAGCCCAACAAAGCTCCATTAATAAGTTATCAAATTATAAAAACATCCGTGACATTCTAAAACTGACTCTGGTAAGAGCATGTATAGATTTCCTTGAGGGTCATCCACAAAGCTGAGAGAAGACTCCCATAATGCCAGAACCAGTCAACTCTGCAGTAGAGACTGGCCACTGATAACATGACTCCTAAATTATTGTTTTATCTTCAGAAATGTCTAATTAGAATGTGGATATATGTTAGACATTTAATAAATCCTGGGATATCAGAGTGACCACACAGTCAAATACTAGGCAGATAGCTCGAGAAATCCTTGAATATAAGGATAAACAGCTGGGTCAATCACAAAGACCTTTAATCCCAGCACAGGGAAAGCCAGGAGTGGGACCAACAGCCTTAATCCAGAGACAGAACTTCTTCTGTTTCTGTGAGTTCAAGGCTACACGCCTTTAATCCTAACCTGGATGGGATAGGGTATATAAGGGCTTGTAGAAGAAAGCAGGCAAAACAGAAGCAACCAGCAGAAGCGACCAAGAGTGAGGCTGAGGAAGTTGCAAGACAGCTGGGTGAGAATTGACTGTGGTGCTTCCTTTCTCTGGTATTTCGGCCTTTCCCTATATTTGGCTCTGGGTCTCATTTATCACAACCCAAATTTGTGCTACTATATTAGAGACTGCTGTACACACCATGCTCAGTATTCACTAAGATGTTACACTGCAGATGTAGAGACTCACTAGAGAGAAAGCTGTCCTTACCTTTCATAGGACTGCCATGAGCGTGCTGAGGAGCAGAGAGTCTAACACCATTTATTCTACTGTTCAATCTCTTCTCTGTTTTCTTAATTTTCTCCCTAAACTCAACAGATAGACAGATATATGTAAGTGTGTGTATATATGTGTATATATATATATATATATATAAAACCAACACTTTTCCAACATTAAGTACAGTATTACTAAAGTCCTTCAGTTATTTGTATAATTAAAAACAAATTCTAAGGAAACCTAGAGTGCCACCATTCCACGTGCTTCTGAGCGCTCTATCTCCACACTAAACACAGTATCCAATAGGAGCTCTACTTCTGTCATATGCATGGTGATCATTTAAACTACAAATGCTAATCCCAACCTAAAAAGGAAAGGAAAGTTAATGGGATATACCATTTATAGAGATAAACTAAATACATCCATAGCCTGATACTTCATGCTTGTCTTTCCTAAGTTTGTATTACTGGAAACATTAAATTGAACCTACTTTTCTATTTGTGGCTTCCCTTTCTTCTTATTTACTGAAGATAAGCTCCGTTTTTCAGCAGGGTGCTAGTAGAAATTAAAAAAACAAAACAAAAAACCAAACAGACTTCAGCTACATCATACATTGCTATAGGTAATCTTATTCTAGTATCAAACACTAAAAAGACTATAATCTACCACAGACTAACAAACTTTAATTTCCAGCCAACTTCTGAAGTTACCCATAGACGCACTAAAATATATTCTATGACAAATAATATTAATCATGAGAAAACGTCCTTCTAAAACAGACCTCAGTGTTCCTTTATCTATCTGACTTGCAGGTCTTCTTAATTACACTTTGACTTTCCAAAGTCAACCACTGAAAGACATATTAATGGATACTTCCAGAAGTGAACATGCTTCATGTCTTAACTTCCTGTCATGAGCACAATGTGGTGAAATCTCACTTTGTTCCGCCCTCCTAGGACACAAACAACCCTTGTCTAGCACATTGCTGCCATATTTAGTGCCTGCCCAACAGCAGCTAAGCACATGAACGGGACCACATGAATTATGACACTACACCGTTACAACTTCCTTCAAATATTAGTTACTGTTGTTAACCTTGTACTAGACCCACTTGTAAAGTCTGTCATAGCTTTGCATTCATATATAGGAGGATATGGGGCTGTCAGGAACTCTGCCGAGTCCTGGGAATGTCACCTCTGTGGACAAGGGCGACTATTGTCTAAAATAGACTATGGTCAAGATATTGGTATTTGCTATGGGTCTTCACGTAAAGTTCAGGTCAATAAAACTGACATATCTGTCACACTTAAAGAGGCATAGACATTGAAATAGAAGAAAAGGAGAATCAGGTAACTTTAACAAGGAGTCCATTAATTATGACAGTGATAACTGACAATTCCTCAGAATATGCTTTTGTCCATAAAAAGAAATGTGAATCTGTGTACTGGTCAAAAACACAATAAAGTTCACAAGTCAAACTTTTAGATCGAATACACTGGCAACAATGCACACCAGCATTCTTCTCTTCCTTATCAGAGAAGTTGAAAAGAAACAGGAAAGAAAGTAGGTACATCTACCTAAACACTTACATGGAAAAAAGTCAGCTTGAAAATGCCTATCATCATATCAAGATAGTGATTTGACAGGTAAATAATCCTGTTACACAATAATAACAAATAACAGTAATAATTAATAATAATGGGAACAATTTAATAACAAATTTAATTTAAGAACTACAATAAAGACTTTAAGTATCTTAATAAATTGTATTAGTCTTATACAGACAATCAAAGTTATCTAGACACACACGCCTTCTCAGACTTCAGAGGAACTCAATCATACATCAGGATAAAGCCTCACACTGAAACATTTCCTCCCTCCTACCACATAAGCCACCCGACACAATGTTCACAGAATTCATTGTTCAGGAAAGACAGGGCGGTAAATGCTGTAACCAAAAAGCACCAAAGCCAACCTGACACGTACTTGGTCAGCTGAGGTCACACAGTGCTCTGGGTGTTGGATGGTGGCAGAGCCTTGGTTCCTCCAATCCACAATTCCATTCTGTTCTGCATACTGCATGGGAAGCCCATCCAACGGAGAACAGCTCGTACCAACACTGCTGATAAACGGAAAGCGTGTAAACAGTGTCAAGTCTGTTCCCAACACTTAGCCTACTCTACCACATTAATGAAGAAGGTACGGGAGCCTTGTTTCTGTGTCTGGGGTCACATAGGTGATCAGCACATAGGCACACCAAACTAGTATACTCTAAGAAGTGAGTGATATCTCATTTATCAGCAAGAGTCTACTCCCCATTAGGGTCTGTGCGACTGAGGTGTCCCTGTTAGTTCAACAGAGACTCTGCACAGCCTGGATCAGGCCAGAGCTGCAGCATGGGCAACTGTATGAAGAGACAGGTGAAGGGTCAATAAAGACAACGGGCCAGGCCTGAGAGTCCAGGGGAGGAAGTTATGGAACAGACTGTGGGTGTTCACCATGCTGAGGTGGATTCTGCAACTGCAGAACGGTGTGAAGAACTTGGTGGATGGGAAACTGGTGAGGAGAACTGAGAGGAGAAGTCTGGTCTGAAGAAAATACAGTGGAGAAGAAAAACCTAACATAAAAATATAAAAGACAAGCAAGATGGGAGACAAGTTCAGTGTGTAAGGACATTGGTGACTCTTACAAGATGGTTCAGGGAACAGAACAGAAGGAACATCCAAAGACATAAGCTAGGAATTTTGTAAAATCAAAAGGTGTAAGTTACAGATTCTAGAAGAATTAATGCAAAAACAGCTACAAAGTCTATCACAGAAAACTGAGAAAACCCGGAAGCAGCAGGACAAACTACTAAGACAGCAGAGACTGAGCTCACTACAGGATGCCAGCTTCAGAGCAAGAGTGGTTGAAAGTGACCTGGATTTGAGAGGAGATCTCAGAGCAGAGGAGCAAGGGCTGCCATAAGCAAAGAAAACAGGTACCCACAGAACCAACAAGGGCCTTGGTTCAGAAAGCAGGGAGCTTTGTGCCACTTGAGTGAGTGGGGCAGTACTATATATCATGTAATAATTTTATGTGACCTGCCAGAGACATCAGAGTTGGCTGACGAGATTTGCACACAACAGGTGAAAGCTGTATGACCAGAAGACAGTCAAGTACAGATTCAAAGAGCCAACAGAAAATGACTGCCAACCTAGAATCACACATCAAGCAAAAAGGCTTAAAAAAATGAAGGCAAATGTTTTGTAGACTGCCCATTTCTGAACAGAGACAACAGAGGCAGAGAATGAATAGATGGGGTGAGGGGTGGGTTAGATGGGAGATAGGAGGAGGGAGTGGGAAAAGAGGAGGAAGGGGTAACTGTGGCCAATATGTAAAATAAATGAAAAATTTAGTAAGAAAAACTTTTAAATGAAGGCAAGCTACATTTTTTTTTCCCCTTCCGATAAAAACTTAAACTGCAGTCAGGGTTAAGTGTAGTTCAGTAGGAGAGGGCTTGCCTAGCATTTGTGAGCACCTATGTCCAGCATCTAGTAATACAAATGTAGACACACAAACACACACCACAAAACCTAACTGCATTTACCATAAACATATACTTCAGGAAACAGTACTTTCATTTAAAAAGAAAAAAACACCATAGTTGGATGCTTAGGGGCAAGAAGGAGTAAGAAGGGACCAAAATGAACACTGGAAAAGGTGCCTCAAAATTTACAACCATGAAGACAACGAAAATGCACAATGATTATTGTGATTTATAACTCAGGAAGAAAACAGTGCTGCACGTTCCTCAAGTTATTTGCAGTGCCGCAAGGCCAAATGACATTGGAATGGGGTTGGGGTGCACAAAGCACAAACAAAGGAGACAAAGACAGCAGCAAGAAAGACAGCTAAAAAGACAGAGGAAACCGGCAGAGTCACAGTCAATAAATATATCAGAGCTTAACTAAATGTTAATGATTCTGAGATGCACAAAGGCATTCACACTTTAGAGTCAGATACCTACTTCACAACGGGACTCTTCCCAGCATGTTTCTTGTGGATTATGGTGTGCTGTAACACATCTAGGGCAAGAAAAAACAGAATTAATTCACGACACTATATGCTGTACTACGTGAAAAAGCTCAACAGTGATGGTCCTTGCCAAGGACTGTGAGGTTCCCGCCCAGGTCCTGGCATAAGTGGAGTTTATGCTTCTGTGAGACAGGGTCTACTGTGCAGTACAGGCTAACCTCAGCTTCCAACTCCCGCCTCATCCTCCTTGGTGCTGGACCACAGCTGTGCACCACCACAGAATTACCAAAATGCTACCAAATTACCTCAAATGTGCATATCAATCTTGTTCAAAATTATGCAAATTTAATAAAAGAATGTTACTTCAAACTGTATTTCCTTTAGATAAAACTGTATTTCCATTTTAAAAAAGGATGTCCATATTTTTAAAAGTCTGTAAGAAACACATGTAGCAGATAATTCTCCAATTGCTTAAAAAGAGAAACACTGTATGAGACAAGGCTAAGGCCACTCTTCCTTCCATGTCTTCTGTACAGAGGTTTGCTATCGTCTAATTTGTTCAAACATTCCAGTGAAAGCTCCACTTTAACTATTAGCTTGTTTATTACATTCCCAAGTGCTGAATATGCTACAGATACCCTTTTAACTTCGGACTAGCACACATATGGCTATTTAGTTGAAACATTCAAGCAACTCTGACATTTGTGGCTACAAACATGCTGCAGTCAGCACATGGGCAAGTTTCACAGATGCCGGATCAGCAGGCAGCAGCCAGGATCTCCAGCTTCACTGCACAGTGCCAAATTCTGGGCAAACACATTGGCAATTTACATCTCATCCATAATGTCTGTGCTCTCACTGCCACTGTGTGTGGCATCAGACTTAAAAAGAATTCACCAGCCTGAAGAATGTGCACTACTGTGTCACTGTTCTTTCCTTTAACGTCTTGTCTTGGTTACCTGTGAGGTTCTAGTATGCCTATCAGCTTGACGGTTTCATCATTCCTAAGTTCCCTAGCTACGACTTTTTCCCTGACTTCTGTAGAAGGACCCTTCTACTGTGAGCAGTGAGTCTTCTTCCTGTCAACTCTCTGCTAGTATCGAATTTGTGAACTGTCTTCTAAAGTATCTGGGCTCTTTGGTCATACATTAAGTTCTTGCTTAGATTACTCAAATGTACTGTCATGATCTGCCTTAGAAAATAAACAAAGACTTCTTTCCCCAGATTTACATATAAAACTTTAAACTTTAATTTTACAAATAGTTGTTATTCCCTTGAAAGTTCTTTGCATGGCATATGGTGGGGTCTGATTAATAGATACTTCATATACAAAGCCAAATATGCCAACAGCATGGAGTGAAGAGTGAACAAGCTCTTCTTTGCCCTCTGTACTCTAATGCCCTGTCTGTAACTGGGCTCTTTCATCTGTTCTGTGTCAGTATGTGCAGACTTAGTCTAGGGCATCTACAATTACCTTCTTCTTGACTTGAAGCTTCTGAGCTGTCTTCTTTTAAGTGTTCTAATATCTTAGAAGTCTTCAGAGAGGACTGTAAGTTATCTGCAGGAAATAATTCAATACTACTAACTCTGGGAAAATTGTAATAGCGAGATAAAGAAAATAAGTATAATGATTACCCCTCTGCCCCAAGAAGAGGAGAGTGAAGGGTTACTGGTGAAGAACCCTTCTCCAAGGTAGGACCTTCAGGAATAGACAGGGCAATTCTATGAGTGGAGTCCTGAAGCAGGCCATCCCATCCCTGTCAGTACCATATGCTCACTAACCAAACAACACAATGGAGAGTGTACCTTTGCTACCTACTTCCAGTTTGTTGTACACTTAATTTTTGAAATCCCATAACAATACTGTGGTGATATTCAACTGCTACAAACCCCCAAATTTCTGTTTTGTTACAAAGCAATGACTGTGAGTCAGCACTGATCCACAGGACACATTCTGACAGCAGTGAATCCTAAACCAGGAAGTCTTAAGCCACTTAAGAGTGCCTTACTGTTTGTTCAAGAGTTATCTATCACTATTTGGGACATTGTTCTCTGTCTCAGGGTAACAAAATGTAGAGGTTTTTGTTTGTTTGCTTGTTTGTTTTTAAAGTGTCCAAATGAATCCAGATAGCAGTGTGTTATTCTTCAGCCCATGTATAGACTGCTAACAAGTTTCCCCACAATATAAAATGTGTACGTTCAATAGTATTTTAGATGTTCAATCTTCAGATCAAATCTGCCAGGTTCCTCAGCATTGCTCATGAATTTAAAACCTCGCCAAGTCCTCAAGAGTCTTTGCCTTATGTATATGCATACTTCCCATGTGGGTAGCTTTCCTGGGCAGGATGATAATCTGGGATAGAAGCTAAACTTGTTTCAATGACGCTTTAGAATGAACCAGGTGTTACTGGTAGAGATACTATTAAAAAAAAAAAAATTTCACATTCTTACTTGGGCAGAAGTGTTGACTGTTAAGTCCACAGAGCTCCCGAATAACCATGACTTTAAAAAGCATTGTTACTATTCACATATCAATTCAGCCACAGAGTCTCATAGATGTACATCTTTATTTCAATTAGTCATAGACTTATACTTTTGATCCTAATTGCTAACTAGGTTCCACACATTTAAGGCATGCACATGCATACCACATGTGTACTCCACAGTTAGTGAAACTCTGAAAACTAACACACATCGAATAGCTAATCACACCTCAAACTGAGGAGGCATGTATCTTCTTTTTCCTTTAGGTATAGAAAAATGACAACTGAAAACAAAAGAAAAGATTTTTTAAAAAAAGTTCAATATATTGGCTGTGCTTAAAGTGAGTAGAAAATATCTATAGAACATATCAACATTATTGGCAAAGCATATCTGTTTAAAAATCAGGCTGAGGAGAATTTGTAAAAAACTGAATACAAGACAGGATTCATAAACACTTAAACAGGAAACTAAAACAACATATAGAAGAAGCAAGACTAGACAAACTTCCTGAAATGGTGATGTTTCAGTCTGTATTGAAGAGCTGTGACTTTGAGTGCCAGTGATAGCCAAGGACACAGAGACACCACAGTAAGCCACAAGCTCTAAGAACAGAGGTGGGCTTTCAAGTAGTTAATGCCTAAGGGGTCCAAGAGAAGCTCAAGGCCTTTAACAACTGGATTTCTTAGCAAACTTTTATCAGAAAATTAACAAATAAAATGAATCTCCAGAATCGTCTTGAGATAAGGTGGCATTTATGTAAACAGCCCATGTGAAAACCAGCACAGAGAGGCTGGGAAGGGACGAGAGGGCAGCACCCTTTGTTTAGCATAGTCTAGTCTTTACAAGCTGACTATCTAGAGGCCACAAGACACAGAGGACAGTACTGCAGGAGGGTAGGCACACTGCACAGCCTGCCCAACGGCAGCCAACAGCTCTGCAAGCCCGCTCTGCCAAGGATAGGGTTAGGGTTAGGGACAGAGCTCCCCTGGCAGGCAGGCAGGCAGCTTGGTTCTACCACCCCGCCCCGCCTGTGTAGTGTCAAGTTCACTAAAGAGGCCAATGATTTATTAATTACATGTCTCTATTCCTTAACTTTTAATAAAAATTCTTTAAGTTTGAACAAAATGGCATGGTAAAACATGGAAACCAAGAAACAAACCCCTAAAACAAAACAAAAACCTTTCCCAGATTTTCCTGGAAGAACAGAGAGCACTTACTGAGACTGTGTTGAGACTCCGAGGATAGTGACCGAAAAAAGCTGCGTACTTTCTGACTCTGAAGAAAAGCCTGGGATGAAGTTGAAAATAGCTGCCTGCACAAAAAGAGGAGTTACATTAACTGCCACTGTCATTATCTCTAGTCTCTCTCACTGGGTGTGTGCTGATAAATTGTATATTTAAAAAAATTTTATCTGGATTATCAGGACAGAATCACCTCCAGTCAAGTCATGAAGGTCAGGGAGTGGTGACCCACGCCTTTAATCCCATCACTAGGGAGACAGAGATCTGTCTGATCTCTGTAAATTCAAGGCCTTGATAGCAAAGCATTATTTTTGGATGTATTTCCACAAAAGCAAGGAAACTTTAACAAAAGCTATTTGCAAGAATCTACTAAACAGATTTATTTTTATGATTTCAACCTGAGTTTCCCCACTCCCCCCAACACACACACACACACACAAAGATTTCATTTTAGGTGTTTGCTTAAGTGGTCCAAAAGCTGCTTTTCTACTCAGAAAAAGGCCTCCACAGCCCCCTATGCATGCTGTTCCTCACATTCTAAGGAGAGACTGTAAGGCTTGGGAAATTAGAAGTTCTGAAAAACAGGTGTAAAGGCCTGGATTCATTTGCATGTTGATACCTAGGGGCAGGGCCCAGGTCTGTGAAGTGAACTCTTGCAGCCAATGGATTCAAAAGTTGGATTCTCCAATTGCCACTGTACCTTACCCCTTGCCTAATCTTGGAATGCCAAGGCATGTTGCATTTTGCTTACATATGTTTTGTTTTTAAAGACCCTCTGCCTATCAGGGCTCAGACTCCTTAGCCTTTCAGGAATTAGGCTATCGACCCAGGTTCATGGGAACCTGTATGTAGTAACCTGTATAAAATCCTCATTCTTTAGTGTTCCCAGCCTCCCTGGTGGCCAGCATGGAAATTCTTATGTGCGGGTACAACACAGGGAAGACAATGACAGGCCACCACCATATCATCAGGCAAGTAACTCTGCACCATGATTCTAACTTATCAAAAGTAAGTTAGAACCAAAAGTTCTACAGGGGCGATGAAACTGAACCTGTAGTCCTAACAGAATTAGGGAAGAACTCTGAATCAAGGTGCCCCCAGCCCTCTTTTTACTTATTTTTCCTAATTCTTATTTTGAGAAAGAGTCTCAATAATAGGCCAGAATTGTAGTGAGCTCCTATAGCTCATATTAGCCTGGCTGACTGCACAGTCATGCTTTTGCTTTATTTAGATTCTATTTTTAATGTCTGACTCTTACAATTAAAAACAAAACAAAACAAAACTAAGCAACAAAACAAAAAACCCCACCAACACCAACAAAAACTATTCTAAGTGCTTCTTTTGGAGATGGGGTCTTGTGTTGACTGTGCTTATCTTGAACTCCTGAGTTCAAGTGACCTTCCTGTGTCGAGTCTCAGGACTGAGGCCTATAGGTGCATAACATCCACATCCACATCTTTTACAATTAATTTTGAAGAAATGGCATGATATTCCAAGTGTCCTTTTTCCTACATGGCTATTGAGATAGCCCTGACAGTTAATCAACAATCTGGAAATTATCTTCCAATCTTAAAAAAGATAAATGGGACTCAAAAATAGACTGTTATACCTAGCATCTGAAATTTCATTTTAACCATCATAGCTAAATAACTCAAAGACAAATTATCATTGTTAATTCATATTTCATTCAAAGAGCTAAGAAAGGCACAGAAACCTAAACAGATCTATAAATAAAAATTCATAATTTCATAAAATAAACTGCTAACCTTATAGAAAGAAAGAAAGAAAGCAAAACTAAGCCACAAGACAATTACCCTTCTATCAAATCAGTCAGTTCTTAAAAATAGGACTCAAAGCTTGCCCAGCTATGGAAAGCCCTGCTCTGAGGAGGCCCTGCTTGGGACATGATGATCTTACTAGAAAGTAAGCCAACTTCAGATCATCTCTCCTCAAAAATTAATCCTAAATCTGGAAATGTTTTAGGAACTAACACTTACTTATAAAACAGATTACAAGACAGACGAGGGAGACTCGCAAGCCACTCAAAATGACTCAAAGATGGATATGCTGGTGCTACCTACAGCCTCGGTCCTTGGAGAGCAGGAAGAAGTGGGAAGCTGGAGCCTGACACTCATACTGCTCTACATAGTCTCGGGCCTGCCACTGTATGACTGCTATGAAACAAAACAAAATGCCTTAAAGGATTAAATAATTTTAATCTGAGAAATAACTTAACTTCAGATCTTAATTATATGAAAAGACAAAATTTAAATGACAACAAAAATTATCCAGTCAAGAAGGATCTTTGTTGTAGAATATTATTTTAAGGTGTGTTGCTTTTGTTTACACTGCATCTGTGAAGCTGTGTTACTTTTCCTGTCTAGAATACCCAATGGTCTAATAAAGAGCTGAACAGCTAATAGCAAGGCAGGAGAAAAGGTAGGTAAAGCTGGCAGGCAGAGAGAGTAAACAGAAGGATAACTCTGGGAGGAAGAAAAAAAAAAGATCAAGAAACAAGAGAAGGAGGAGGATTCCAGGGGCCAGCCACCCAGCTACACAACCAGCAATGGAGTAAGAAAGAGAAATAAACAGAAATCGAAAAAGGTAAAATCTCAGAGGCAAAGGTAGATGAGCAGTTTAGGTTAAGAAAAGCTGGAGAAACAAGCCAAGCTGTTGTCTAAAATTTCTGGTGGGCCTAGCCCCAAGGCCTGGACCTGCCCGCAGGTCCCAAAGAAACACACAGAGGCTTAAATTAAATTACAAGCTGTTTGGTCTACTGCTCAGGCTTATTACTTGTTACTCTTGTACTTTAAGTTAACCCAGATTTCTATTTATGTTTAGCCACGTGGCTTGGTACCTTTTCTCAGAGCAGTATACTCATCCTGCTACCTCTGCATCTAGCTGGTGTCCCTTTTTCTGCTCTTCCACATTCCAGAATCCTTCTGGTCTGGTTGCCCTGCCTCTACTTCCTTTCTAGCTATTTGACCAATCAGCGTTTTATTAAACCAGTATTTGCAGTACAAACGCATAGTCCCACAGCACCAAGCTAAGGCTGGGCACTTATAATTAAGAATAAATCTCTGTGTGTAATTTATTTGGGAGCTGGGTGGCAGGCCCCCCAAAAGAGCAAAGAGCAAGAACAAATAACATATTTGTCTTTCTCTTCTGAATTTCCTCATGGTCGTTATTGAGTATCTGGTAGATTTATCATGAAACCACAAGACTATCCAGAGAGTCATCATATATCATACACCAAGAACTGTGGATTAAGACATACCAAAGTGAGCTTATGAAGTTGAATCTCTCTTTACCAAGAAGCACAACAGTGGAGCCTTTGTAACTACTAGTTAGGATAGATGGTCTGCTTAGGTTCAAAGCACATATTGAAGCCAATCTAAACAGAGACCAGTGCACACTGACCTTCTGATCCATTTAAGGATCATATTCTGTGATCATTCAGACACCAGAGGCTGTCATCTGTCTATTTCAAGCTCATTCTGAGGCGGGCCTTAGGCTAATACTGCTACATACAACCTAGCCCTACAATTCAGCTGGATGTAGTTCTCTGAGTACTATATAAGTTGCCAAGGCCCTCTGTGAATTATCAGCACCTTCCTGCAGCTTGCTAGAATCAGAATCATCTGCCCACCCCAGTACTGAAGAATAAGAACCCTTACTTTTACAAGGTCCCTAACAAGTATACAAGCCCTCTCAAATCTGAGCACACAGTCACTCAAGAATTCAATTATTTGGTACCTTTACCCACCTGCCCTTACCCAGAGAGTTGTCTGTTCCTCTCCTTTCCTTTCTACTAAACCTTTCCACTGTGTCACGTGAGACTTCACAAATAGAGAGCTTATGTGTCCTTATTCTTAAGCTCCAGGCTGCAGCTCTCTTCACAGCTGCCCTGGTGAAAGGCACACTCATGTGCCTATCAGCCCTTGTTTTGCCATTCAGCCTCTCTTCTTCCGTTTTACCCAATCTAGACCCACTAAGTCACCTACCAACTTTTAGACCCACCTTCCACTTCACCCTCAGTTTTGAAACCAGCCCCAGTGTCTCTCCCATCCCAGGTCAAGTATCACTGGTAATGATATCACTCTGGGATCCATCTCATTCCAGTCATTTATCCCAGTCACGCTTTGGATTTCCTGAGTCAATGAAAATGGGTCCCATTCCAGATTTTTGCCTATCTCTATTGGGGAGCAAGCAATCTTGCCTCCACCCTCCTTGGCCACATCAATCCTAAAACCACTCTGGGACACAACTGCCATTAGGAATGCAAACCAGAGGGGCCTCACTTAAGCCTGACCCTGAGCCATGTGGTCATACTTTTAATAACTTTAAGGTTCCACTGAAACACCAATTGCTTTTGTGGCAACTTGGAGGGGTAAGCTGATAACTGCCATGACCACACTCTAACCCTCAGCATGTAAGCAACTGCTCCACCCCAGGATGTATGTCTGCGACATACATCCCATGGCAATAGCCAATGTGATTCTTTGTGCTTTATGACCTGGAAAACTCCCATGATTCTCAGCATTGTATGTCTGCATGATCAGACTCTCTCCCGATTCTTCCCATTCATCTCAGATTTGAATGCTCATTTTCCCAGACCTGCACTGCTTCCCCCAAACGCTTCCTTATCCTACAGTTCCACCTAGGAAAGCCTCCATTCAAGACAAATGCAATCACCCACTTCCTGTATACTTAAGACTCGAGTTACTGAAAAGACTCCTTGTACTGACTACAACAGGGAAACTGACGACGTTGTCGTCGTCGTCGTCGTCATTACAAACTGACAGGCCCTCGGCCTGTGCAGCTTCTCAAGTTTCTTTCACTCAGTTATTCTCAGCTTCTGCACATGGAAGATTTTTTGCTTTGCTCCTCAAATTCAGAAATCCATTGTCCAAGTTCTAGGATTAAAGGTCTGGGCTAGCACACTCTGTCTACATAGAAAGTTATCGATGCCTTTTCCTCTCTAACATTTATTTGGTCCTTCTCTCTCTCTTCCTTTGCACACTTATGTGTTGGTGATAACGTAAGACAACTTTCAAATTTCTATGACAACCGGTTAACTTGTTTATATGCACACTCCTGCATTTGTGGGGGAAGAGGAGCACCCTTGTATCCCCCATTACCCTGTGAGCCCCAACCCTTGGGGCACAGCTCTGGGAGTGAACATAGCTAGGGTTTAAACACACCAGACAATATCTTTAATCTTCATCTAAGCAACACACACATTTCCAAAGGTACAACAACTTTACAAGGCGAAGACCTGACCTTAACCAGCACTGGGCTCCAAGAAAGCAAATGACAGTGAACATACTCTTAGAAAGGTCACTTCCTTCCACACCCTGCACTACTCAATCTCTCCCAAGCCTAGCTACTGAACAAGGACATCTTTAATATAAAATTATGGAAAAGCAACAACAACAAACCCTTTCAGAGGTTTAACTCACAATACTTTCAGGTAAAAGAACCAAATTTATGCTGTCAGAGAAAGAAGGAATACAGTGGCAGGGTTGCCAGCATCTACACTAGTCACAAGAAGGGTCTCTGATCTTCCTCAACAGCCTGTCTAATAAGCACTGGTGGTCAGAGGCTTGAGGCTATTACCTTAGGATGGGCTCCAGGTCAGGGTGTCGCCGCTCTTCCCTTTTTAAAGAACCCTGATTCAGGGCTTTTAAGATGGTCTTATCAAAAGTCTCAGAAGATAATTCCTTTGGAAGCTACAAGAGAAAATACAATACCCAATGATGAGTTCTTCATTCAAACATATGAAGAAATATAAATGAACTTAAAACTAATGCCTTCTCCTCTTTAGTCATCCCAAAGCATTCTTTCCATAGCACCAGGCTGAAGAGGTACAGGTCTGTTCTAATGGAAACAGATCTCACACAGTTTGCCTAGGTGTGCTGGAAACCCAAGTGTTCAGCGAGACACCAGTGTAGAGCATGTAAATCTCAGACTCAAGGTCCCCTCCCCGACAGAGGTGACACTCAGACAGGGCTTCAAGCTGAACTGAGGAGCATCCGCACAGCATAGCCAGCTGGCACTTCAGTCCTTGGACACGACTCTGAACTTGTATGTATAGTGTGCACATGTGTATGTATGAGCATGTGTATATGTAAGTGTGTACCTGTGGGGGAGGCCAGAAGTTTGAAAGTTGTCTTATGTTATCATCAACACATAGGTGTGCAAAGGAAGAGAGAGAGAAGGACCAAATAAATGTTAGAGAGGAAAAGGCATCATCTCTGCCTCCATAGTTATCAGTTCTGTGCTCTTCCTGCCTCCCACATTTTAATCTCAGACAAGGCTGAACAATTAAATGCTATATGCTGAATAAAGAACAAAGTTATGAAAGCTGAGTCAAATACTGCAATTTTATCTACACCAAAACACCCATCAGAGCTGGTGATGGTTCAGCAGGTCAAAGTACTTGCTACCTGGGTTCAGTCCTCAGAACCCAGGTCACGTGGACCAGGAGAAGGGATTCTTCAAAGTTGCCCTCTGACCTCTATACGTACAGACACTGCAAAACCCATACCCATAATTATAAAAAATAAAAAACACACCTCCAGAGTTTTCCTCAACATGATGAACTTGTCCTCTGCTAGAATCTCTAAGAAAGTACCATTTGGCCAAAATTTAAATGAAACGAACTCTTACCATATTATTTAACTTGGCTAATTAAAAATATTCCTAGAAAATGCATTTTAAAACTAAGTTTTTCAAGAATTAAATTTTGACTTTTGTGATTACCTTCTGAATTACTGTCTCTTTCATTAAAATCAACAATAATTGTAGTAAGAGTAGAGTCATAACCTAGGGAACCATAAAAATCTACAAAATTTGGTTTACAAAGTAAACATTCTTTTAGTAAACACAGTGCTCAAACATAGCCACAGAAGAGGACAAAGATGGGCACTACTGAGGTTCGGCATAGTGACTAGGGCACCGGGATGTTTGGACAATGTCTGCTAATCAATCCAGAGAGATCACAGAACCAATGGCATCCACACCCTGCTATGGAAATCATATCCTCCAACCACCAGCCTGAAGAAACAAATTATGAATTGACATTTTCTAAATAAAGAAACATTATTAATTTCAAAATTGACACTTTGACATTAGCATATTAATACAGATTTTTGAAAGTATTATTAATTTTAAACATTAGCAAAAATGTTCTGTATTTAGTATGTATAGTGTGCACATGTGTATGTATGAACATGTGTATATGTAAGTGTGTACCTGTGGGGGAGGCCAGAAGTTTACACCAAGTGTCTTTCACTATTGCTTCCAACCTCATCTTTTGAGGCAGTATCTCTCTCACTGAATCTAGAGTTCACCAATTAGCTTGACTGGCTGGCAGTAATCTCAGGGAATTCACCTCTCCTTCAACACTTCAATACAAGGCCACCACACATGTGGTTGACTACACTCAGCTTTTCATGGGGGCTCTTGCTTATGTGGCAAATCTACAAGTAAGCTATCACTCCATACACTGACAATGAAAATCTGCCTTTGCAGAGAAGTCTATTCCAATTTTCAAGCCACTGGTTGTTGCTATACACAACCGAGGACTCTACCATGCAAACTGACACCAAGTTCATGACTGGGCTGAGTGTGGACATGCAGTCATCAGTATGCAATCTAGTTTATTTTCATGATGATTTTGTCTTTTTCTCCAGGGCCCACTTATTTGGAAGGGACATTTACTTGCTACAAATAAAGCTTTAGAGTGTGTCCTTTGTATTCTATTTTATATTGGATTCTATGCTCTTTGTGTCTCAGTTGTAACACATCTAGTCCTGTATTGGCCTCTGTACAATCTCAGAGTAGTGAAAGGTTTTGTATCTAGATAGAAATTTATCTTTAAAAATGCCAAGCTTAAGGTGTGGCCATTTATCTTTATTTATTTTTTCTTGTTAACAAAGTTACCAAGAATAAATTAATTCACATTACGGAGTTTCACTGTTTACCTCGAGGAGTCTCCTAAAAGGATCAGTAGCACAAGTGGGAAAGAACTGTGTTATTTTTAACTATTTTAACCTCATGTTGTGTGGCTTTGGTTCTAACCTTGATGACAACTTTTTTGGTTGAGACATCTCTTGACTAGAATCCTCAGCACCCTCACTGACATCACAGGTGGTTATCTGTGACTGATAGTCTTTGCAGGTGTTATGAGCTGAACTAGCACATCATGGCCTTGGCACTCATGGATCCTGATGAAGACAACAACCTAAGTTGATCAGTCTTATCTCTGTATTAATGAAGGTCCGTCTCTCTTCCCTTCCTGTGACATAGGCACTATGAGTGAGATCCTCAGTGAAGAAGCCCTCTACTCTGAAAAGGGCCCTATCAACTTAAGTTGTGCTATAGATGCCAAACTTGTCTCTCCTACTGATCCTCTGCATTCATACTTTAATAGCCTACAATTGGGATGCCAAGACCCTGAATTGAAAGCCAGGTTGCCACCTCTCAACATTTGGAGGAGGGATCTTGGGCCTGACTGCCATGAAGAGAGTACTGCAACACTGTCAGCCAAACCACAGAATTCTGGTTTGGCTTCTGAGCCGCACAGCAGGTCAGATGCAATGCAGCTTGGCCAGTCTTACTCTTCAGCTCAGGGGTCTCTAAAGTAGACTCCAGATGCTATGCAGTAGTTTCCTCTGCATGACTAGACATGGCTGAGTCTGGTTTAATAAGATGCCTCAATCTGGAATCTGCTGTACAGCTGTGGAAAACACAGCAAGCACTGTGCACACTGCATGTGCATCAGCAGTTGCTCCAGTCTAATGTTAAGACAGTGAGTTTCTCAAGTATATTCTTAAAGAGGGAGGCAGTTTATCCCTGAGGAAGATCACATATCTATAATTGTTCCTGTATAGTCATTGATTAAAACCTCCCTACAATGCAAACTACATCTCACTCACCCACGTAGTTAGCAAGCATCCAGACTCCTACTCTGCTCTCAGAAACTGGGTGATGACAGCAAAGAAAGAAATAATCTCACAGAGTTGCTGTGGTAAAATGGAAAACAAAACTAGAAGGGGGCAGGACATGGAGGGCATAAGCTGGTGTGTGATGATATGCTGTATATTTAATAAAAATAGTCTGGTGTATCAGAGAAACAGGAAACAAACCACAGCCAATTCTCACTCAGCTAACTCGTAGGCCTAACAGGGTAGGTTCTTAGAGGGACTGCCCAGGCTTGCAGGCAAGGGGAGAACTTCTGCCTTCTCCTCCTTATATCCCCACCGCTCCCCCCCTCCCCAGCTATTTCAATTCCTGGATCAACTTTCCTAGTGCTAGGATTAAAGGTGGGTGCCACCACCGCCTGGCTTTGTTTGACCTTATACTCAAAGAGATCCAAAGGATCTCTGCCTCCTGAGGGTTGGGATTAAAGGGGTGGGTCACCACTCCCTGACTTTCTGACTGGGCTCTGTCCTCTGATATTCCAGACTATTTTTATTAAGTATACAAAACAGCACCACATTGTTCTCCTGAAAAGAGAACTCAGCAACCCCATCCCACATTTCTGGAGACTCTAGTGTGGCCCGATAGCTACCAGTTCACAGTGTTACCCACAGGTGCTCAGGACGTTAAAAGACGGGAGGATACGACCTAAAGAATGTCTGACAAGAGGCGATTCATTTCTACAAAGACAGTGAAGATGATTGCAGGTAAGAGTGGTGTTCACACATTTAAGAAAAGCGCTTTAGTCAAATACTGGCTAAGCAGAGGGATTACTTATCCCAACCCTGAAGAATGAGTTTGTTGTTGTTAAGGACTTAGCTTTTAGAGAAACTGTGTGACAGAAGAAATGCAAAGAAAGTAGTGTGCCAGAAGCCAGGCCGCAGCCTGGCAGGGGGTCTGTGTCGCCCCCTGAGCCCTTGCACAAAGAGACAACAGTCAGCATCCAGGAACGTGCCTTGGCAGGTGGCAGTGGCTTTAGCCCAGCTCTGTATCCCGTGGAGCCCTCTGCAGGCCACAAGTTGTGCCACTGAGGAAGAGAACAGAAGAAAGAAGGGGACAAGAGCTTCCTGCTGCCAACCCAACTGCTGGCTGCTCATAGCTGCTCATTTAACCTACATTAAATCTGCTAAATGTAGTCTATCAAGACACAAGAGAGCTGGTAATAAGAGGTTCACAGATATTCACAAAGAAAGGAGGAGCAGACCCAACCCTTTTGCTTAATCATAAGAAGCCAGCCAGCGGCCACTTTCCCTGCTGCAATGCTGCCTGGCTCTCAGTACCTAGTAGGGCCACAGCCACTCATCTCCTTCATACCTTTCTGATTGTTCCCCTGAGTCTGATGGAAAGAAGCCAGTGTTCAGAATGCCTACCCTTCTATCATGGTCTCCTTTCCCATCAAACCATGTAGGACTGACATAGGTTATAGGAGGGACATAGGCCCTGGTGGCTAGAAATGAATGAAGCTCACCCTACCTTTACAGGCAGTCAGTAACTTGCATGGGTCAAGGAGTCCTCAGCCCTTAACTGAGAACCCCAAACTTATGAAAACTAAATACTATTTGGTCAAAACAAACAAACAAAAACAAAAAAACACTTCTAAGGGTAGTCTGCTACACTCATAGATGAGTGCCTTACATAGCCACCTTACATAGAGAAGCTTCCTCCTGCAGAGATGGGAACAAATACTCAAGCCAGACATTCTACAGAGACATTGGAACACACAGTTCTGCACAGAATGTCTCCATCTAATCCCTGTCCACAGAGGAAGAGGCAGAAGGGACAGAGGTCTGCACCAGGCCTTCTGCGTATGTGTGGATTTCAGTTTAGTCTATAGATTCCTGAGTGTGTAAACCAATGGGTCTGATTCTTCAGCCTTCTTTTTACTTCTTTTCTTTCTGTTAGTTTGCCTTGTCCAACTTCAATGTGACGGTTTTAATATTATCTTATATTTTATTTTGTTATGTTTGGTTGCTATCTCTTAAAAGTCTCTTCTTTTCTAATGAGAGACAGAAAAGGAGTAGCTCTGGATGGGAAGGGAAGTGGGGAGGATCTGGGGGCAATGGAAGGAGGAGAAACTAATCAGTATATACAGTATGAGGGGAAAAAAATCTATTTTTAATAAAAGGAAAGAAAAAAAAAAGGGGAGGGGGAGTCAGTTTAAAATAAGCCACAGGAAAAGAAACTATTCAACTGACTTAATCTAAACAGACTAACAAATCCAGCAAACTAACACTTGACATGTATCAGAGAATCAGCCTCTAGCATTTTGCTCAAAGCCCTCAGACTGGTGAAAATATCAGCCCCTTGCAGAGCTAAGAATCAAGTCACACACATGACCTGAGCAGAAGACACACAGTGACAAGCACACAGTATGAAACCCAGCAAAATCATCAAGTGTCAGGTGCCATCAATTCAGTAATGACATTTTCATTTAATACTTGGTAGCTGAGTTACAAATATTTTCTGTTTCTGAGTTGTTCAGCCTTATCTCCCTGCTAACAATGGACTGTAACATATTTGCTTACTGAGCAATAGTAATTTACTGATCATATAGAACTAGTTCCCCCTTTTACTATTTCTTTCATTATTTAATTAAATCTAGTTAGAAGATTCTAATCAAAGGAACAGGTAAGGATGTGCACAAAACAAATCTGCAGGAGACAACTTCATCACCTTCTATTGTTGTGGATGGGGTAGGAGAAGGATGGACTCAACGGAAGAAAAGAAGATTTAAGAAAAGCCCAGAGATAGAGCCTCACAGTTGTTACACCACCACAGACACTGTCTCAGGGGAAGGGCCCTTAATAGGAAACATCTCTGCAGGGAGCTAAGAACGGGGCTCATGTTCTGAAGTGAATTCCTTTGCCATTTATGCTGGCAACCTAAGGTAAGAGCTACACAATGTAACATTTTCTACAACTCACATTCTTTCAGTTTGGCATCAACCTATGTGTGTTTTCATTTCTTGGTGATTCCTTTGACTTTAAAAATTCCTGAACCTTTAGGAATCTTTATATCATATACAAATCTTAACAATAAAATCTATAATTTTACCTTCAGTAGAAATTCCTGTAGCTCTTGGTGGGTTTTTGTTACTGTTGTGACTGAAAGGTCAGACCAATTTACCTGATTTAAGAAAACACACATATTGTATGGTTATTGTTTAGAAACTGGCTGGGGAAAAAGCCATGTGTAAAACAAAAGGCCTTACTTAAATTTTAAGATTAGTAATTAGAAATATAATGTCCTCCTAGCATGATCATAGCGTCTATAAATGTATTTAATTGTACAATGACATTCTACTCAAAAAAGTTTTCCAATAATTCCTTTTAAATTGTACTTTTTAAAAAAGGCACTGTTAAAATAATTATATTTTAGTAATTTGCAGGAACTAATTTTCCAGAAATGTCTTTCTTTTTTGGTTAAGTACAAAAATGATACTATGACAGGGTAGAGTCAAAAGATAAAATCCTGTCCCTAATGCTCACTAAATGTACAATTCCAAGAGAGACAGCCACTGCAGAGATTTATGTTCTGAAGAGATATCACTTTGATTTCAGACGTTTTAAATCCTAGCAAGATGTGCCAGAAAGTCTGACTACCTCCATTTTCAGGTGGAGAAAATAAGCTCGACGTGACCCAGAATGAATCTGAACACTAAGAATTTTGTAGACTTTAATTTCTACTGTACTTTGACTTAAGTAACTACTTGAGATATGATAATATCTAAGTCTTATCAATTAATCATATCACAATTACATAATGCATAGAAAATTCCACCTAGCTACCCTGTTTATTGTATATGAGAGGTGGGTAGTGAGTAGACATGGCAACTGAAGTCTGAGTTCAGTCTCATGTCAGAGCCACATACAACCCAGTCACCATTACCTCAAAGATAAGGACTTGGGCCTGGGACAAGAGTAGCTGAGCATCAAGACGGCTCTCTAGAGAGGAAGCATTTGAGCCAGATGTTAGCTGTGCTTCGGTCCAGGGTAAGGAGAAAGGCTTTACAGAAAAGCTGTGCACTCCAACAACTAAAGGAGAAGCCAGCATGCGAAGTGTCAAGGGCAAAGAGCCAAATATGCCAAAAGTGAGACACATGGAAAATGGAAACAGAAACCACAAAGTTAAGGATTTTTCTCCTTCAAAGTAAAAGTTAAAAGTTTTAAAATTCATTAAACAAATTACTGAGCAAGGCAGACACTGCAGGATGGCAGGGGATGAAGATGAGAGGATGATCTACTCAAGATCTGCAGATCTACAGGGGTAGCAGCCTGCAGAGGAAGGAGAAAGCATTTTACCAGAGGGTTACAAGAGTCTTGGGAAAGAGGGACAGCTAGAACAAGGTAAGCAGTGCCTGTGGGAAGAACTGAAATGAAGCTGAGTATGTGTGGCCCAACCACCCAAGGCTCCACAATGAAGGTGCAGCACAGAGAGGCAGGTGGAAGGCCTTCCCTGGCAGTAATGGAATCTGACTGTACCCTGGGGTTCACAAGCAAGACCACAAAGCCACAAAGCAGGGAGAAAAAAACCCATGAGGAACAGGGAAGCAGGGCAATAATGTCAGGACAGAGAAGGTCCGTGATCTGCAAACACTTGAGAAAATATTTGCTCGTACTTTTTAAAGATGCACCTTACACTTTAATGGGCTCCCAAGTCTAAAGTTGTGTCTGTCTGTCTGTCTGTCTACCTCCCTACCTACCTATCTTCCCTCCCTCCTTCCTTCCTTTTGCCTTTAAAGTAGTAAGTCTGCTAATGGTTCTTCTAAAGATCAGTTATTATGGCAAATGACGCATCTTTGAAGGCTGAGAATAGCTTACTTTGAAAGTGTACTCCCAATATTTGTCAGCCCTTTTTCTCTGGACTCCTTTCAACATTATCTTCTCAATGTGTACAGCTGAAAGAAAAAAATACACATGTTCACTGTGAGATTACATACATATTCAGTTACCTAAAGTAATCCTGAACTTGACAAATGTCAGTAACCAAACTACCTGCATAAGCTTCACAACTGGCCTTAACTCATAAAACAAACACCATGCACTCATCCATGAATAGGTGTGTCCAAAGTATGGTGAGATGCTGAATGCCCAAGAGCATCAAGCAGTCAACACCAGAAAACATCAAAATACATTTCAGTGATGAGTTTTTTTTCTAAAGGATAATAATAAAAATTCTTATTCAGATTATCACAATATAGCACTCTGAGATCAACTAAATATATATGGCTTGTTCAATTATTTATATATAATAGGAGTAATTTAGAAAATGTCTAGTTTCTTGTTTTTTATTTGTGTGAGTGTTTTGCCTGCGTGCGTGTATGTGTACCAGAAGCATGCCTGGTACCCTCAGAGGCCAGGGGGGATTTTGTATCTCCTGGAACTGGTAGAATGTATTATGAACTGAGCACTATAAGAAATCATAAAATGTTACTGTGAAAGAACCGTAAGTACAGTTACTACAGGGATGGAACAGTGAATACATGTGATAGTGACATGAAAACAAACCGTTTATTTGCAAACAAGTAAATATGCAACCCACAGCCCCTAACTTTATAGCTCCTTCAGTAAATTGTCATCATAAAAAATTTAAAAAGGGGGGGGAGGGGCGCAATCAAAGAAGGCCACTCTACAAACCACCACACAAAGACTTGAAGACAACAGGCTGCTGCCTGGGGTGCAAACCAGGAAACAGTGCTTACTTGATGCTGAGGCTGCAACCTCACAGGCTGACAATAATGAACTTGTAATGGTGACAGAGAAGAGGTTGGGAAAGGAATGCAGTGCGGTGGGGAGGGACTAGAGGTTCACTGATGGATTCGGGGTTTCTTTGCCTTAGAAGAGGTTTGCATAGCAAACAGAGAAGTGGCAATCAGACACACCATGAAAGGTGAGCGCTGAGAGCATGAGCCACAAGACAGAGATGCAGCAGGGAAAGAATAGGAAAGGACAGCCCTCTGTCCAACTTTCAAAATGTATGATTTGATGGCCTGCTTCAGGCCAGCCTCTCTTTTGTGCTTCAGAAATATTGAGGTTAAAGGGAGGGAAAAAATTCTTGAATACCAGGTGGTAACTCTCAGGTCTGTGTAATGTTACAATGACCAAAGATGGATGGGAAGGTCTGTGTTTCCAAAAATTGCTGTATTAAGTCACTTAAAGGATTAAAAAGTAAAACCTAACTGAACTAATTTGTGTTGAGAGACAGAGCAGCTTGGGGCTTCCGATGGAGCTGTACTTCCGAGTGCCTGTGAATCTCTAAGTACTGGGTTTGATCCAGACAGCACAAGTGAAGGCATGAGGAGGGAGAGCCAGCCTGGGTCATTTAGCATCATCTGTTTCAAAAAAGGAGAAACAAGACAAGAGCAGAGGCATGTGTGTTTCCATTCCTGAAAACTGCTGGCTTCTTGGTTTTCTGTGTCTCTCATGCCCCCGCCTACCCTTGTATGTTTGTGTGGGGGTGTGGGTCCAAGGTCAAAATGGGCTGTCTTTGTTAATCATTCTCCACCATATGCTGAAGTGTTATTCTACTGAATCTGGAGCTTCCTGACTCATCTAGGTGTCTGACTGGCCAGTGAGGTTCAGGGACCCTCCTCCATCTCATAGGCACAGGTGCTAGGAATCTGATGTCCAAGTCCTCATGTTCGAAAAGCACTTTATTAACTGAGCTGTCTATTTTCCTAGCCCTTAGTGGTCACTGTTTAGCAGAGAAGGCCATGATGCTGCTCATCACTGGGAATATGGCTTTACCTTCATCCTGGATTTCAAGTTATACCTGCTGTTATGTCATAACCCTCATAAACTAAAACCAGAGAGCATGTATTACATACCATGTTTTTAACATTTAGAAATGAATAACCCTACACATCACCACCTTACAATTAACTGCTATCATTTTGAAGTAGTCTTTGTTTTTCTAAATTTTTTGTATGAAAACAAAACATAAAATCAATTCTGGATCAGGTCATTCTATGTTCCATAAGCTTAACTGAAGTAGTTTATGGCTAAAGCTTAGTTGAGGGAGTACTACGATGGTCCTAAACAGAGGGGTAATCAGACACACATTTCTGCATAACTAAACAGATGCACTTCTGCCCAGGAAAACAGTACATCAAAAAAATTATGACTAACACAAATTCAGAGCTGTGACTTAGTATATCATGTTTTCTTAGCTCACCTACAAACCTACATGGCAGCCCACATTTTGTTTCATATTTTCTCTCAGTATGGGCTTACAGATTCCCCAAATGCAGAGAAAAAGGAACACTCAAGCCATTTCTTTTTAGATGATAATGTACTTTCATTCCTCTTTAAGACTGAATAAAAAATGGATTTGTGAACTTTATCCCCTTACTATGAACTCTGCTGGTTTTCTTTATTTCTACACATTTACACATTAGTATAGATGAAACACTATATTAAGTACTTTAGGAACAGGATAAAGTCCTTGCTCTCCAGAAATACAGAGGTTTAAGAGACAGCCCAAAAGACAACTGTGGGTGACATATGAGAGGGTAACCCAAGGCTGCAGAACACACAAGTTATAGCATTGGGAGCATTGCTTTGGGAGGACCAACAGACTCTCTCGGAGAAAAGTTAAGAATTACACAGCACTGGGCAGTGATGCAGCTAGCTTAGCTGACACAGTGCTGACCTGGTATGTATGTATAAGCCCTGAGTTTGCTCCTGAGCACCACATAAACCAGTCCTGATGGCACAGGCCTGTAATCCTAGCACTTGGGAGATGGATGCAGAAAGATGACAAGTTCAAGGCCAGCTCTACCTATATATTAAGTCTTGGGCCACCCTGTAGACAATGCCCTGCCTTAAGTTCACAACAAATACAGCATACCTTCTCGCTGGGCTCTGTGAGGGGCCACAGTGAGTCCATCTTGAGGTATTTGGGCTTGTTCTACTAAGCCAGTCTCATTACTCTGTATATAATCACCACAAGCAGAGTCGTTCTACAAGAGAAAATGATGCGTTAGTCTGTATCAGTATAGGAAATTTCTATGAGTCAGGACCTATAGTCTGAATAATGACTGTACGAGTAACCAGTGCTTAAACATAAGGGTAGAGAGACACCAAGTGTCTGAGTCACAAGGAGCAGGAGCAATGTTTATTTTTATTTAACAGTAAAAACCTTTTCAAATATTTACTTTCCTAGCTATCTTAACACACAAAAATCAAATGTTGCTCATTGGAATTGGCAGTGGTGCCCATTCTATATCACATGAACCAAAATAAAAAAGAACATATAAAGTGAATGGTATACTTTATATTAATTTCCCAAAGTAAATGCATTGGTATTTTGTATGTTAATCATTACATAAGGTTTATTTACTGATTGGTTTTGGTGACAGTCTATCAGGATGCTCTGTTAGGAAAAAGTGTTACCAACAGCACTATTAATAAATATCAAATCTTTCTAAGAAACACCTGTATGGATAGTTTACTATCCAAGTCAAGTCACTTAGAAACTACAGGGAGTTACGACCCTGATCTACTCAACCCATCACTACGGCTGTGTGCCTCAACAAGGAGATGTTTACATACACAGAAAGCATGCCAAGCTTCCTGCTGTCAGAGTTAAAGGAGTGCTGGTGGTGGTGGTGTGTGTTAGTATAAGATGCTGGAGTGAGCCAGAAACCAGAAAACAGCTTATCAGCTCTCTGTCCTAACCTCCTCCTCTCATCCAGAACCTCAAGTACCACTCATATCAAGATCACTTGTTTCAAGAGTCAAACAGTAAACAACACACTGACTTCTGAATAGTGTACAGAAATGATACAAATGGAGGGCCTTAAACTTCCTGGTTTAAGGATCTGGTCTGACAATGCATATACGATTCCAGCCGACACTCTACTTATGTGAGCAAACTACAGAAAATGTTCTTGGGACCTGAGCCTTGCAACTGCCTTCTAGAAACCCTAGTACCTGTTTCCAAAGAATCATGTAATGGGAAGAGAGCACAGATCTCTTCAGTGGCAATGGCTGAAACATTTGGCCTCACAGTCTTTACAAACTTGCAATATTATCAGTTTTTAAACAATAAACCCATATTTATTCTAACTCAGATCATATAATCTTTTCTTACACCAGCATTTGCCAGAGAGACTTTGCTAATTAAAAATTCAACAGCATTCTAAGTATTTTAAAAATCAACAGCAACACAGTGCTGGTGACATGGCTCAGTGGCAGAGAATCTGCTTGAATGTGCAGGGTCCTACGTTTCATCCCCAGCACCACAGAAAACAAACACAAGCAGAAATGAAGCATCTCAATCTTCCTAAACAACTATTACCTGAGACAATCCTTTTCCTTTTTCTTCTTTTTATTTTTAATGGCATGCCTGTTTAAATGGGCATGTACACATGAGAGCAGGGGCTGAGGGAGACTAGCGGTAAGATATACCCAGGGCTGGAGTCACAGGTAACTCGGGCCCTCTGAAGGGGCAGTATGTATTCCTAACCCTAACCCTCTCTCTACCCTTATGTCTTTTCTCATAGCACATTATTCTCCCACGCTGTCAAAATATGGTTTAAGCTTAAAAACTATATACTTTCAAATATAAACAAATGACAAATATGCAACAATAAATTTCTACAAAAATGCAAATCAAAAAACCACAATGAGATCCCTTTACATCTAACAGAATAGTTATTGTCTAAAAAAGAAGAGTTGGTGAAGCAGTGGTATAATCAATGCAATCAAACCAGACACTCTAACAAGAGTAAGGCAGCAAAGTTTGTTACAAATACTTTAGCATAATTAACAATACTGTTTCCACAAACATTCTATTCAAACCATGAGAAAGTAGCTTGCTTTGCCGCTAAAATCACAAGCCTGAAAAGGTTTAACTTTAAGAACAAGACTGTCGGCCATGGTGACATACACCTGTAATCCTGGTTGCACAGAAAGCTGAAGCAGGAGCTAAGGTTTAAGGCCAGCCTGAGCAAACTAGCAAGACTCTGCCTCAAAATAAAGTGAAAAGAGAGTGAAGAGTTTAATGCTAGTGGCTTAGGCAGCAAGCTATTTCATAAATTAAGACCTAAGTCTGCTGACCCATGCACGAAATACCTGCATTTCTTCTTATCCCCAGTCGCAAGAGTTTCACCAATACTCTGACAATCGTTCAGATTAAATTTAGAAACTGCTCCTAAAGTTCCCAGTGAGCTATGGAGAACATACTGCGGAGCTTATCAGTACCAAGTGTGAATGGCTGTCAGTTATGTTACCTCTGTTTTCACATGCCACACAACAGGACATGCAGTGGAGGAAGATACCATGAAACCTGAGAACTGCTGTTTGACGTCACTGTACGGATAGGGACAACATCTACTTCCCCCATTAAGTTCTGGTTCTCACCTTAGTGGAAAAAAATAAGCCAAGGAGATGTTCCTGCCTTTGTGTTCTACCCACAGAGATAGCACAAGAGGCAAGTGCAAACCTAGTTCAACCAAAGGGGAAGGCTTCAGAATTAATCCACCCATCTGATACAAGCAAACTCTCAGATTAAGAAAAAACACACTTTATATCCGGAGCTGTGACCATAAGATGGACACATCTCAAAACAGGCATGCTATGGCTTCTGCTATGACTATGAACTCTTTCTGGTGGCTTATTAACTAGAAATATGGATCTCAGACGACTGAGCATGGAGCTGAAAGAAGTGGCCACTTGCTTGGGTACATAAAACAAGCACAAAGAGAGAATAAGGAGGTCATTTACAGACTACATATACTTTTGCCATCACAGTCCACACCAGACAAGGCCACAACAGCTTCACTATATGTACATTCTCCTCAACATTATAAATGGGATAACAATGACAAGCTATGCAGGACTGGAGGGGAACAATATGATAGGGAAATGGTCACTATCATTCTCTGTGCATCTTGGGGAATCTGTGCGCTTATACTAATTTAAAAATTAGACTTGTTGGTACCATTCAATGGCATGGGTGGGTGGAAGTAAATACGTTAAGCTGAACCATTAAGAAAGCTCCAGCATAACGATGCTCATGAAGAAGCTTATGGCCAGAAGGAAGTGGGAAATAGGGCAGTAGATACTACCCTAGAAGTGGCCCTGATGTTTTCCTCGTATAACTCGTCATGCTTCTGCTTCTTCTAAATACTGCCAACTATTAAGAGTGTAGGTGCAGTGGTGAAAAGCACTCTACCCTGGACACAAAACAACAAAGACACAAGAACACACAGGTAGTAGAGTCCTCTGCTGTACAAGGAATGAGGAAAGTGTACCAAGGACTGCTTCTCTCCAATATAATCCCCACAGCAAGGTATTCTGGGGAGAGGTAACAAGAACGATCTGCACAGAAGGACTGAGACAGGCAGACATCACACATCCCTTCCTAGTCCACACCTATGTTCCAACCTCTTCATCCTTACAGCCTTACCCTAGGAGAGAGGAGAAGGCAGAACAGAACCAGGAGCCCCAAGCAGGAAGCAGACTAACTCAGAGCATGACACCCAGTGCCACGAGGCCTTCTAGGCCCCACAGCAGAGCCACAGCAGTACAGACAAGAAGCATGTAGAAATTGAAGATTATAAATTTAAGAAAGACCTCAACCATGATATACAGGCAGTTAAGTGTACCATGTTGGGAAATTGTATTAGGACTGGATACTTAAGCCCACCTGTGAGAACAGCCACTCAATCCCAAACAAGGGAAACAAATCATTTTAATAAAGCAACAGCTTTTCTATTTACCATTTCACGGAGAACTTGTTTTCAGGATGGTCCTGTTCTCAAGTAGTACTCTGAACACTACAGCCTTTGGCTCACACAACCACACTTTCTCTTCCAGAACCATTTAAAACAAAAATCCATTTACTGTAGAAAACTATCCCAATTTAGACTGTCTTAATAATAAACATAAGAATCCCACATGACTTCTGAGTGCTCATTTCAGTGACCAAAGTCAAGTTTTTAACTTTCTAAGCACAAGCAAAGTATTTTCCATTCCCCATCTCACCCTTTTTACCTCTCAAGCAAACCATAAACTGGAGAACAAACACTAAAAGAGACTCTGTACACAGTTAATTGTTGGAGCGGGAAGATAATAGTTCATAATCATGACCTCTCCATCGCTTCCTGGTCTGCAGGCATCTGTGCATCTGTACAAACAATAACCCCCCCCCAAAAAAAAACACTGTTCAAATGCTTTCAGTCTTAAAATAACACTTTTAGAGCTATATTTGAAAGCCTAGGCTTAAAAATTATGACTGAGCAAATAAAAAAGATAATTTAAAGACCTAGCAAGAAAGGTCAATTATATTAGTAGTAAAAATTTTAGAAGTACCCAAAATCCAAGAAAATATATGTGCTAGTGGAATTCTGAATCGACAGAGACTCTCAGCAGGCTGATAATCTAAGAATACCATAGGAAACCAGACAGTATGTACCCTGTCTTGAATGAAAGGCAAGATGTGAGAAGAAAGAATGGGCAGTTGGGACTTGGAGTTAAGGAACTATTAAAGCCCAGGGTCCATCAGTCACTGAAAGAAAATGTAATATGGCTAAAGACTGATTAGAAAGATATATCTGGTGACAGTACCCAAAAGTGAAATGGACAAGCTAAAACCAGGGAAACTAGTTTGCAGGTTATAGTAAATATCTTGTATCAAGATCCAAAAGAACCTGGCATCAGTCCTTTATGACTGAAGAACAGAGTAAGATGAGGAGGTAAGACAATTAGGGGTCAAGGTAACCAAATACAGCCCAGTGACTGAGGCACAATGGCAACACTGGTGAATCTGCAATTTTTTTTTTTAATTAATGTTTTTTCATACAGCTAACGTTAAAAGTGACACTTGACCTTCAGGCAGATACACAGCACAGAATCACACATACAATTATTTTCATTGGCTCCAATGCAAACTAGTGACCATCTAGTCCTTTAATCTGTCTTTCAAAGCCATCTGCAACCCAACCCTTACTATCTCTGCAGATTTCTGTTCATTCACAATCTCTTTTGCTAAACAACCTTTGAGTAATCCATGATATCACATGAATTTTCCTCATGTCACTCCCATCTTCAGGACAGTTATATAAACAAGAGAAAGAGGACATCTCTATTTTACACTAGGCACTGTGAAGCTTGGAAAGTGACCTTTTCAAAATCTAAATGTGGACTGGAGAGATTGCTCGCTCAGTGGTGATCTTGCTGCTCTTGCATTTGATTCCCAGCACCTACATGGCAGCTCACAACCACCTGTAACTCCAGTTCCAGAGGATCTGATACCCTCTTCTGGCCTCAACGAGCACCAGGCACACACATGCATGCACCATACATGCATGCAGGTGGAACATACACATAAAATATACACAGAAGTGATAAGCCACTCCTGGATGAGCACCAAACACTGCTAATGAGCCACATGGCAAAGAATCAAAGGTCAGATATTCACAGAAACAAAAGGAAATGGACCAGGGGCTGAGGTTCCACTGCCTATAACAAATACCCACCAACAGGCCACTTCCCTTTCACACTGATAAACCAGAAGATTCTCTATAAAAGCACTATCACACAGTGCTCCATCATGAACAAGAGAGCTGGTAACGTGAAAAACTTTTGTACTAGAGGATTAACCTCTTGTTTCTCACTATCCAGCCCTGGCTACCCTCTCACCCTCTCACCCTCAGCCTCCCAAACACTGGAGCTTACAAGCATTACAAGCATGAGCCACAAGGATTGGCTGTGGTGTGGGAAGGGGGAAGCTTAATATTTCTCAAGGAACGGAAAATATTAGAAAAAATTATACAAGAGCTTCAATGCAAAATTGCCCATAGATTCCAACCTGTGTTCTGAACTAATGAATTATTTAATGTAACCAAACTATAATTTTTTTTTAAAGTACAGATCAGCCTGCCTAAGCCTTCTGAGTTGCTAGCTTACAGACATGTACCACCATGCTTTACTTCACATAAATTTAAACTAAAATTTCCTAGTTAAATGTGAAAACTGGTGAAAAATGAAGCAAATTACAGGTGCATAAGAGTTAATGATAATTTGAACTCAAAATATGTATTTCACTTTATTTATAGTCTTGATTAGTAACTCAAGAGGATTTCTTCTTTGAGGGTTTTTAAAGATATTTTTTACAATGTAAGTATTAAGAAAAGTTTCCTTAAATGAGTATCTCTCAAATACTATCTTTGCAACAATGTATCCTTTTTGAAAACCAACCTATGTAGAATCACAGCAATAAGAAAATAAAAGCACTGTACCCTGTAGGTTTTAAGTATTAAAAACAAAAGACCCCATGTTCCTGAAAATAAGAAATCATGATGTAGTATTAAAAGAAAACTGCACTAGCTGGAGAATGTGTTCAAAATAGTATGTAAGTTATTTTGCAACTTGCTCCTTAATCCAATCAGCACAACCTTAAAAGGAAGTTGGACTCCCTGTTTTATACAGTACTGAAGCTCAAGTAGGTTGGCTGGTTAGCTTAGGTCCCTGAGCTGGGAAGGTAAGCCCCTCCTCCAAACTGCTTTTTTTAGGGAGCATGCTTTCCTGCCCCTTCTCTTCTCTTTCCCTATCTCTGAGATCTCTATAACACAACCCCCTATCCCTCTGCACACAGTAAAGAAGGTGTGTGGTGGTCTTCTACTGGAGGAAGAGACCTGCTTTCCTTCTACACTCCCTGCATCTCAGGAGAAAAATCACTGCACAAGAAACCATGTACTTCATTTTGGTAATTATCTGCTAACTAAGAAAACAACTGACTGTAAGAAGCCCTTTTCAACACAATTTTTATATCCCAGGTGCTGCTTTTATCCTTGGCAGCAACCAAGTAGACCAAACATTTTACAAGGAAGACATACATGGCTATTCCTGCTCCTACCTCTGTCTGCATCTGTTCCCTTCCCACCACCCAGGAAGCAGAGCCAGCTCCAATGCTAGTCTTATTCCTAAGTGCTTCCAACAAGTGAGAGAACCCCAGGCAAGCCCCCCAACACTCTTCACTAAAATATATTCCAGCAATGCCTAAAAATTAAATACAAATATGTATGACTAGTCAAGCTTAAAAATGATTTCCAGTCAATGGAATATTGGATAGGTATATTCCATACACGGAGGCAACCAAAGGAGAGTCTTTAGTTTGAGGCAAGCATGGGTTATAGTGTGAAACTCTGTCTCAAAAACAACAAAATGTTGTTCTTTTTTACTGCCATCTCTTACAAATGTATTTTCGTGCCTAATTCAGCAACAGAATCCTGGTCTCCAAACTTCTGGGTAGCTGCTCTTTCTATAAACTCTGGCTGGCACAAACACATTTTCTTGGAGAAGTAATTTATGCTAAAACTTGTTGTAAACAGTTTTCTTTTCAGGCTCCAATACAAGTCATACATAATCTGTATTTCAAAATGAGTAGAAATATTTGGCCAAAAATAATACAGCTAATTTACATATTTACAGAAAAGAGAACAATTTCACATGTTTTCCTCCCCACTAAATTTACTAATTTTAGTAAGTAAAGGACTCTGGCCACTTAATTTTGATGAGTTCAAGTATGGCTTATAAGTTCAAGTAACACTAAGACACAGATCTACTGTCATAGTATTTACATTTTAATCTTTTATTCAAATATTAGTACTATTTGTCAGATCAAATAACCATGCTTCCAGGACCAAGAACAACCAAGGAGAGCTAACCCCACATACCAGCCACTGTGGACCATGATCAATGTGGTTTGTTCCTTATACCTTTGCTTTGCTTGTTAAGGGATACACCTTTAAAATCAGGTTTTAATCTTACCATTCCTTGGCCTATTTATGAAATCACATACAAGTTTATGGCTGTCCACTGCAGTTGGGAAGATTTATGTTCAAGTGTCCTAGAAAGAATGCCAATATTTAAATTTTAATAATATTACAGAATTATTCAAATTCCATTTTTAAAGATACAAACTGTCAGTATTAGGAGTAAAATCACACTTGTACTTGTTTCTCTGATGTGGACTAGTAAGCATACTCTGGGGAGAGCTTATGGACTTGTCATCAGTTAGTAACACAGCTCATAATTAAGACACTGTGTGCTGGACATGGTCACTTTCAGGCACATAACTAATATAAAACTGGCATTAAAGTACATGTTCTACCCGGAAATGTCACTAGCTTTAAAATAGTAAACAAATTCTCTATATAGGTTATTAGGTATAATTTTAAAACTAGGCTCAGTATTCTATAACAAAATATTTTAGCAAAAAATTAAGAATTCAATTTCTTCTTCATCCATTGAGGGCAGGTAAAAATGCTTTCTTTGGCCATGAACACTAAAAGACGAATGTGATCCCTAAGCAGTGGGAAGCTGCATACCTGTAACCGAAGTTATGGGGGGAGGGTGCAAATAAAAGCAGCCCCATGAACTTCCCCTTTACGGTGGTTATCGAGTCCTGGGCCCACGTGGTTCCCCACCTCCACCGCCCGCCCTGGGCCAGGGCTCCCAGCCAGGGAGGGGCAGGGCGCGGGCGGCGCCAGTCACGTGGGCTGCGCGGCCGCCATCTTGCCCGGCGGAGGAGGGGCAGCCCTGCCAGCCCCGGTCTGCGGGCCGCGACCCCGCGCTCCACCGGCAGCCGGCGCACTCCAGGCTTCTCCCTGCCGAATCCCGCCCGCGCCCTACGTTTTAGGTCGAGGGCAGAGCAACAGCTGGGCTGGACCGCGGGAATCCGCTTTTAAAACAGCCCACCTGCACCATCAGCCTCCAGGTCCGCTGAGAGCATAGAGATCCGCTCAAACGTCAAGGCCCAAACTAGCTGCAGCTGGAGGACTCAGTAACTCTCCACCTTCAAAAGGTGGGATCTTAGCAGTTTCGTCAGACATATACTGTTTGTCCATCAACTCTAAACAACTACTGCAGAAATATGCTCAGCATACCAATTGCTAAGCTCCAGTGTCTCTTGTAGCACATAAATCCCTGTAGGATTTATTCCCTACTCCCACTTCCTGACAAGTGATGATGTGCTGAAATTAATGGCAGGATGCCCAATCTTTGTCCACTCCTCCCTGCATTCATTAGTGGCCAGAAAAGGCCAAGCTCTGCAGTCAAGATAAAAATCTCATTACACTGATCTGCACATACAAAACCCCTCAGTCGGCTTTAAAAGCAAGGGAAGGAGACTCCTGACAGTGAAGAGTCTGCAATCAGTGATGTATCTGTGTTGGTTTAGAATGAACGGAATGATGAAAATAGGGCATTTTCAGTAGGCCAGATTCAGGGTTATCTTCATATTATCACAAGAAAGCACGTTAAAACATTTGCACACTGACCGTGAATTCATGCTTTCTTCTGTAATTTTAACAGTTCAGTAGCATATCTTTTCTGGTGTAAACTCAAGGGTGAATTAAGCTTTTACCATCATTATACACATGTGTATGCTGGTAGTAGAGATACTAGAAAATGGTATGATTTTATAATCACCAAGAAAATAACGAGTACTAGCTTTACACATTTGGGTTTTGTAAGATTTATAATAAAACGTGAACTTCTCTCTTCACAAAAACCTCATGGGAAAAAAAATGAAGAACCTGGCCTACATGTCTCTAAGGCCTTTTGAGATGGATCCTAACTAAGTGTGCCCTGGATCCTTGGGTAAGGAGTCTATTCAATCATTACCGAAAACACAATGCTCAACTTGAAATCTAGATATTGAATGACTTCAGATACTCGTTAACTTCAAGGAAGGAAGGAAAATCACCCTTTTAAAAGTGGAAAATCATGACATGCCAATCAACAGCTTTCAAAAGATATCCACAAAAAATAAGATCTTAATCTGTTTTTACTGCAACAGAAACCTATTCCCACCCTCAATTAAATGGTCATCCTTAAGTGGTTTACTGGGCCTAATTAAATTGCTTTCAAAACTCTGTAAAAATTCTTTAATGTTTGGGACAAGTGGATTCCTATGTACTAAATGTGGTGTTTTAGTAACTCTTTTAGACAATGTTAATGCCTATAGTAAAGATCTAAGAGATCACCAGATCCAAATCTGGAAGCAGAATTCAAGCCCCTTAGGAAAGCTTGTTTGTTAGTTAAAGGTTAGCTCAGTCGATCCCACGCCTTTTACCTAGATGACAAGTGTTAGACTTAGGTCACCAAATTCATGTCTCCATAGACACCCCCCCCCACAGGTACAAAGTTCTCTGAGTAGAAGCTAAAAGACCTATTCCAACTTTTTAAACTGGCACACACTAACCATTAAAAGTCCGGCAAGGCATAGAGAAGGTCAGTGTCCTGGGAGTGCCAAGGAGTAAGGCTGCTGACAGAGTAGGTAAATGGACCACCCAGGGGCTAGATAGGGGCTTCGTTTTTCCCTTGCACCTAGCGCCCACAATGCTCAAAGCCCAAAATGGTCCACAAGCCTCTTCTTCCGAGAGCTCGGGTCAGGGAGCTCCACGTCTTCCGTGGCAACCCATACACGTAGAGCCTTCTAGAGCATTCTGTTAGGGCGGGCGGCTTGTATGTGTATGCAGGTGGCTGGAAGTGGGCCGCCCCGGGCAGAAAGCCGTGTGGCGTGGTTATTCCGAGACACCTGCCCCAGGCTGGGGTCGGAGCTGGACTCGGAGCCTCCGAGGGCGGGGCCGGAGCTGCGACCGCAGTGCCACTCTTTCGCTTCTCCCAGCACCTTACCTGGGCCCTGCAGCCCGCAAAGTTGCACGGCTCCACCTCCGCATCCTCGGGCTCCAGGCGGAGCGCGCTGCGGAGCCTCTCCAGGTGCTCCCTCAGGGTGACCCGCTGGTGGAAGGAGAAAGCCGGGTGCAGCGAAGCCATGGTGAAGAGCAGCAGCAGTTCCTCCTGGGCCCTGAAGCCAAGCCCGCCTCCAGTCCCGAGCTCGGCGCAGCCGCTGCCTTCCGGGACGAGGCCGTCCTTCTCAGCGTCCTGCTCGCCATCGCCACCCGGCTCATCCTCCACGCTGCCCCGCAAGCTCCTGAGCACCGCGTCCACCTGGGGCAGGAGGCGGTGCAGGCGGCCAGCGGCCTCCCGGTTCTCCGAGCCCAACAGCGCCAGGTACACGATGAGGCGCGAACGCACGGCCGGCTCTCGGAAGTCGGCAAGCGACCCAGGGTCCGAGAGGCCGTTGGCCTTGGCCTCGGAGTCGCGCAGGTAGTGGTAGTCCTTGCGCGCCAAGTCCTCCAGGCACGAGCCCAGAAAGCGCAGCTCCAGCGGGTTACACAGGTCCAGCAGCCCGCACATGAACTCCAGGCGCTGCGCGGAACCCAGCACCAGCCCAAACCACTCGTATATCCGTTCCTGTTCGCGCAGCGCCGCCGCGTGCCCGCCACCGATCGGCATGCCCGCGCCCGCCGTCGGCCCGTCAGCAACAGGCAGCTCGAGCCCCCGGGGCGGCGGCGGCGGAGGGGGGGCCCGCGACTGATCCGTGGGCGGCGGCGGCGGCGGGCGGCAGTCGCGGCGACGGCGCAGCGGCGCCTTAGCGCCGGGCCGCGCGTCCGTCTCCGGCTGCTCCGCGTCAGGTGGTGGCTCGCTGGGGTGCGTCGACTTCGGCGGCAGCTTCATCCTCAGCATCCTCGGCTAAGACGGCGCGGACATGCGAGCGACGGAGCGGGGGCGGCGACACGGCCGTCAAAAACGCTGCCCCTCCATGCCGCCGGGGCGGGCCGGAGGCGGGTCTCGCCGGCGAGGGGGGCGGTGGCCGGCCGGCCGGCGTCGTCGTCGTCCGGGGCGGAGGCTCTTCTCCTGGGCGCCGCGCCTGCTGGGGAGTCGGGTGCGGGAGGAGCAAGCCGACGAGCGCGACCTCCGTCCGCCTCCTTCTCCTCCGCGTCGGCGCTGGGCAGGGGGCGACGGCCTGAGCGGTTCCTTCTCGAGCCAGCGCTGGTCGAGCGGCTAGGGGAGGAGGAGGAGCCACGGGGCTGGGCGGAGACGCTGGCGGGCACCGCGCACTGAACCCCAGCCAATCAACGTCCAAAGCCTGAGTGACGTAAGGCCCCGTTCCTCTCCGGGGAGCCTCCCTCTCCGAGAAGCCACGCCCCGCTTTTGCCTGGCTGCTGGGCCCCGGCGGCTCCCGCGGGGTCCTAAAGCGTCGTGGGTTCCAGCGGGTTAAGGGAGGGCTTGGGTTTAGGACCCAAGGGACCTTGAGATCGTGACTTAGTGAGCCGGACCGGGAGCAGCGAGAATAGTGCGAGGTTCACCGCGGAGGAGAGAAATCGGCTTGGCTTTTCTTGAGAAATCTGGCTCTTTCCTGGCTGCGGACCACCTCGTATCAGCCGCCGCCCGGAAGCAGGTTCCTAGCCTCAGCCTCCTGGCGGACTTGGCGAAAGTCAGCCGCCAGAAATTCACACTTTCTAAAACTGTACCGGAACCATCCGTGTAGACACTGGGACGCAAATCACGGAGCTGGGTTGGCATAGGGTGTTCAAGCTGTCTGCAAGGTGATGTTGATTTGGATCAACCCGGCAGAGGGGACCTTGCAGCTGGGGATGCCTGGGCCTAAATGGTTGCTTCTGGTTCAGTTTAAGAACACTCTCCTGCCCCAAGTGTATGATTTTTAAGAAACATTTATTGACTACATTTTAGTTCCTATTCGTGAACACTGGAAATCCTTGTGCTGGTGTGAATTTTCTGTAACTCAAGAGAATTTAATAAGATACGATCTTGACTAGAGTTTCAACTTTTTAAGTACTACATTTTTAAGGCGCGGAGAGCTTTAACATGTCTCTTTTATGGTGCTATGTGCACACACACACACACGCACACACGCACGCACGCACGCACGAGTATGTCTGTGTACCTTGACCCTAAAACCCCATCAAAGGCCCTTGATTCCAGGGCCATCCTCCCATGCTCTTTCTCTGGTGCTGGGGCCTGAATTCTCCTCAGAGTTCCTGCTATCTTATTTGTCAGCCTATAGCTGCAAATAAATCTTGTGGTCGGGAGTGTGACAATCAGGATTCTTTTCTTTTTGAGGGTTAATTTTTTTTTAAGTAGTTTTTTTTAAAAAAAAAAAATCCCTACTGTTTTAAATTAAGAACTCATACTACATAGCCTTAGTAGGAGTATGAAAAAAATAATATCCACACCAAAGCTTTCTCAGAGTTCAGGGACATCTACAGAGTATGTAGAATCTGTTACCACACAACTGTGTAACTTTACAATTCGGAACAAAGCCCAGTTAAACCCTGAGTCAGCTTCAATGATAAAACTGGGAAGCAGAGAATTACACAGCACATTTTAGGTTGACAAAAATAACTGAAAACTATCCTGTCATGTAATTTTCTCTTCCCTTGTGCTTCTTGGGTATAACTAAAATGGAGTAAAATGTCAGCTTCAGCTACCCACTACCCACTACCCTGGAATCTCCTATTTCTGCTTCATCTCTTGGTTACATTTCTGAAGCTTAGGGTGGAGTGCTTTAAGTAACAAATAGTGTGAGGACCCCCACACTGTCTTTGGATGCCTTGTCTACTGAGCACATGCTGCACCTCCACGTTGAGACTTTGCATTTTTTACATCTTTACATTTTCCTTGGCATCAAAAAGCTACTTAGTATCAACTCACAATGCCCAATCCAAGTTTTAATCAGAGTTAAATTTGAAATTATTAATAATGATTTTCATCTTTCTAGCTTTGACCAGCATTAGAAAACACAGTTGTTAATAACACTTAAAAATAGCATATACAGTAGTTTAATGATTCAGGTTATTCTTCACCAGCTTGAGGGTGCTGTTTCAGGGCCTTCTCTCAACCCTGTAAATCACACCCAGATCTGCGTTTTTTTCCACCCTGTGATATGTGAGAAGACACAGTGAGCAGGAGGGAAGGATGGGTGCTGTGCTTGTGAGGGAGAACCCAGGCTAGAAGAGGAGTGTGTTCACTTGGGGAAACTACCCAGCTGAATCTAATGACTCTAGAAATACATTCTCCCACCTAGTTGCCAAACCCTCCTCTAAGTTCTCAGATATTGTATGTTCCATGTGTAATCAAATTAGATGGGCTATAGTAATAGTGGGGTTTGTATACAAATTTTTCATCCTGGGATTGAGATGGTAAAGTTGGTTGTCAGAGATATGCTTTGGAACCACCCCATCAAGATAATTCTCAGAAGGACTGAGTGAGGGGGGAGCCCCTCCCTGATGGTGGCACTCCAACAAGTGGCCCTCATAAGAAGTGGGCCTGCCTCCCTTTCCCCTGTCTGGTGAGAGCATCTCCTCTGCTCCCGACTCTGCTGTTGCCTCCTTCCCTGACTTCCCAGCCCAGTTTTACCCTTCTAGTGAGGACTGAAGATCAGCTGTTCTCCACGCCTTCCAGTCCTTTATTGCCACATTGGGGCAGGTGAGCTGTTTAGCTCCTGACTGAGAAACTACTAGGTTCTTAGCTTCTCCAGTGTGGAGACAATTATTAATTACCTGATAATCCCATACTGTATAAACCAGTCCAATAAATCTTCTTATGCATATTCCATTGGTTCTGTTTCTTTGGAGAATCCTTGAAATGCAGTTTTCAGGGCACAAGGTGCTATTGTATTTTTGTCCTTGAGATGATCTTGACATGTAGTGTTGTAACATTCAGGTATGTATTTATCTGCAGTAAGGAACCTGGCTCCAAGGGAAGGCTTGACTTTGGATTTAGATGCTAGCAATGATGGAGGAAGCTTTTAAACCCCACCTTTTGCAATTGTATCACAGCAAGTAATTTTGCCCAAACCTCCAATAGCTGAGTGCTTCAAAATAACCTAATATGTTAGCATTATCTAGTCTATTCAAAGGATGTACTTGGGGTCTGGATGGTTCAGCAGTTAGGCATGTGCATTACTCTTGCAGAGGACCCAAGTTCAGGAGTTCTGCTCCCAGCACCCATATTAGGAGGCACATAAGTGCCTGGAATTCCATCCCCAGGAGATCTGATGCCTCTGTCCTCCATAGACACTATGCTCACATGCACAGACATATATGTACCTATAATTTAAAGGGCAGTATGTTTAAACACTATGCTTAGCTAAGATGTTATCCAAAATAGCCAGTCTGATCCATCTCTAAAGTCATGTGAGTCATGAATATTGACCTACTGATCCTTTAACATGTTTCCGCCACTGGATATCTTTTTTCTTTTATTTTTTTCTTTCTTTCTTTCTCCCTCCCTCCCTCCCTCTTTTTCTTTCTTTGTATCTTTTCTTAAGACTTGCTCTCACTATGTGCCCTAGGCTGGACTTGAATTCACAAGTAGTAGGATTATAAATGTGAGTCGCCAAGCACACTTGGCTGAGATGTAAATGTCAATTGAGTGGCCAAGTTTTATTCAGCTTCATATTTTACCAGCTGTTAACCTGTTCATTTCATTTAGCACATGGTACATGTTCAAAAACAATTGTGAAATAAACAGATGAATGAACCATAGAACACAGGTAAAGGTCAGAAGTTCTGGAGCATTGAGTCTTTGTTCATGTCTAGCAGGAAAGACAAATGTATATAGCAGCATCTTCAGGCCAGGCCTGAGGTTCTCCCTTACTCCACTTGCCAAAGTTGCATGTCTGTCAATCTCTGGGTCCAGAAAAGTGGAGTCAGCTTCTTCAGAATTATAAGGATCTCCAAAAAAGACATCAAAGGCTGTCGCAAAGGAAGGCAAGTGTGGATGCCAAGGAAGCAAATTTGTATATTGATGTCATTGTACTTTAGCCTGCCCTTTTTATCATCCAAATTGTCATGAGTATATTTCAAAAATTTTTTTGTTCAACTGGGTCACATAAAGCATTATATGTGGATGTTAATTTTAAATATACTTGAAAAGTTGATTAACAAAAAGATCTTGAAAATAACAAATTATATGTTGAGATACAACTTAAAATTAAATATTAAAATTTAAAAGGTAACTTTTTGTCAGGGTTTCTAAAAATACAAGACAGTTGAGAAAAAAATCACAAGTACTGTTTCTGTAACATTATTTTCATGGAAGCCTGGAACACTGTGTCCAACTGTGAGAGAAGATCCTTGCTGGAAGCCTAGCTTTGAACTGAATTCAGAGTTTCCTTGGAGTTTTAGTTCTGTTTGTCAGAAAAATTCGTTGGATCTAACTTGACCAGAGTGACTGTGTTCTCAGATACTGTACATTAAATTTTTAGAACAATAAAATTGATCTTTGACTATTGAAGATTAAACTATTGACTAATGTTAGAAATCTACAAATCTAAAATTCTGCTGTTTGAAATAGGTCATGTCACAGGACAGATGAACTCTAACTTGCAAAGTTGAGTGTCAAAAATAATACAATAATATTAATAGATTTTAAAAAATGTAACCCATGGGAGAAAGAAGGAGTGGGTGTGGTTCTGGGGAAGCTCTATTGGAGAAGGAGAAAATACTGAGGGTAACATTTTGTAACTGTCCATTGTAGTTATTGGTTTTGACAAGATTATTATTGGATACAAAGCTGCTGGGAGACATGTTCCCCATCACCTCAGCTAAAGACATAAAATAGAAGCTAGAGAGAGGACTCAGCCCATAGAAGCCCTTCTTCCACTAGTGAAGACCCAGGTTCAACTTCCATCACCCACATGGCAGCTTACTGCTCTCCATAACTGCATCTGATACCCTCTTCTCACCTCTGTGGAGCACAGACATCCACATGAGCAAAACATTTGCATACATAAAATGAGTAAATCTAAAAACTATTTTAAAATAAAGAAAATGTATTTTATAAATGAATGCTATCAGGGGCTGGAGAGATGGCTCAGGGTTAAGAGCACTGACTGTTCTTCCAGAAGACCTGAGTTTAATTCCCAGCATCCACACAGCAGCTAGCAATCAATTCACATAAAGTAAAAAATAAATATTCATTAAAAAAACCCAAAACACTCATACACATAAAATGAAAGTCTTTAATAAACAAACAAACAAACAAATGCCATTAAATCCAGGACATCTCAGATAGTATTAGCAAGAATGGAACACTAATATCCTTTGTCATTTCATGAGTGCTACTAGAAATACACACATCTTGTATTCTTGTCAAAATGTGTAAAATGAATGTAATCATGAGAAAATAATATTAACTTGGACTTTGGGACATTATTTGGGGTGACTTCAATTTTTAAAATATCAGCACCATCAAAGCAAATACAAGGTACTGTTCTAGATGAAAGGATTCTCAAGAGATATAAAAACTAGCTGTAATGCTTGATTTTCTTGGTCCCTTGGATTAAAAACCTAAAAGACATTTGGGAGAGAATTAGATAATTTGACCATGAGTTCATTAGACACTTTTGACCTTAATGCTGACTTTCCTGGTAGCTTATAGGGAAAATCCTGTCTGTAAGAGATACATACAGAAGCACCAAAGGTTGAGATGCCGTTGTACCTAAAATTTATCTTCAGATAGTTCAGGAAAAATTAACATAAATGGTAAAGTAAGTGTGATAAAATATTAACTCAATATAAGAGGAGTAAACAATGTACTGTTTCAGTTTTCTGTTAGTGTGAATTTTTTCAAAATAAAATGGAAAAACTAGAGATCCCAAGTATACATCCAAAGGATTCATGAAGCAGTACAGAGGCATGCACCCTTTATACATGATTCAGTCACTAGCAGTCCATATTATTATAACAGAGTGGAAAACTTCTTAACAATAATTTCATAGCCATCATAATGACAACACAATACATTCCTGGCTTATTTGTGATTGTTCTGGTGTAATAAGCTCATGGTGCTGCCCACCAGATGAAAGTGTAACACATGTAACTGTAAGCAGTGTGCATGGTACTTAAAGAATATGATAAGTGATTGCTCCCGGAGCATGTACTGTATACTTTGTCATTATCTTGGAGTGCCTAACTTAAACACAGAAACAGTGTTGTGGCACACCTACACCAGACTCATGTTTATTGTTAAGAAGCCATCCATCTGAATGCATTCTGTGGTATTCAAACAGTAACATAAGCTAGCCATGTATTTTTCAGAATGTATCTCTGTTGTTAAGTGCACTTTGCCACAGTATCCAATATGCAAGTATAGTTTAACATGTGTAAAGTTGTTTAATTAACTGGTTTTCTAAATGGGACAAAATATTATTCAAAGTCCCTTCAAAACCAAGATATAAAATTTATAAAGTGGCTTAAAAACTTGGAGAGCTGTTTTTCTGAATGTGTTAACTCAAGTTATGGGCCTTTTAAAGTAAAACTGGTCAGAACCAACTGGTCATGACTCGCAGACTCACAAGGTGTCCCAAGAATCAGTTTGTCAATGTGTTACAAAGGAAAACTGAGACAGAGCCAAGTACAAGCAAGGTCACCCTCAGCAGAAACTTTAGGGAGGCTGACGGAAATCATTGTACACAAAAGCATGATGGAGTGCCTGGACTATCAGATTTAAATTCTCTTCATTAGTTCACTGTTTTATCTGCCTTCTTTCAAAAGAGATTCAGGAGTCCACTTGTAATCTGAAACTGAGCAAATGGACAGTATGTGCACAGGGTCAGGCTGAGGCCACACTCCTCAGTGTGGACATTGCCTATATCCCATGATGTAACTTCTTGTCACTGTAAACACCCACTCTTCCCTGGAGAAGAGTTTATTCTCTCTGTCAGATTTTCATACCATGATTTTAATTCAGAACAGTCTTCACTAAGACTCCAGTGTCCTTGTGAGTTATTTTGAGGGATGGGGCAGGCTTGTGATCTACATTCACAACAGGGCTATCCCCATATTGGAATTGATTAACATTTTGTTTTACCAGATCCTTATAGGTAACTCAAAGTGACCATTCCCTCTGAGTACTACCATCTTGGGTAAGTGATGTGGCCTTTAATGATGACTCAATCTGCTGTTCATGTTCTTTAAAATTATAAACCATATGAATGTTGATAACATTGATCCCAAATGATGCATAGCAATAGTACAAGTTGGAAATGGCTGGGAATGTAGCTCACTTGAGAGAGTAATTCTCTAGCATGCATGAAGACTCAAGTTCAATCCCTGGACTGCATAAAATCTGGCACAGTGACACTGAGCTATAACCCTAGCATTTGAGAGGCAGGAGGTCCAAATTTTCAAGGCTATCCTCAGCTACATAGTAAGTTTGAGGCCAGCCTAGGATACATGAACCCTTTGAGAAAGGATCTCACAAGATAGCTCTGGCAACAGGGTCTCACTGTGTGGCCCTGGTTGGCTTGGAACTCAGTGTGTAAACAAGGCTGACCTTGAACACACTCCCAAGTGCTGAGACCACAACAAGCCTGAAACTCTATTTTATAAAAATAGTTGCAAGAATTTTTTATATGTTCAGTTTTAAATGTCACTTGTCATTTTTAAAGGAATTGTTGCAAACCTTTGCACAAAGAAAATAAAAACTAGATTTACTTGAGTCTTAAATAAATTTTAAACTGTATGTTTTGAGATTATGATTACATTTTCCCCTTCCCTTTCCTCCCTTCAAACCCTCTTATGTACCCTCCTTGCTCTCTTTCAAGTTCATGACCTCTTTTCTCAGTAAATACTACTACATTCATATATTATGTAAATATAATCTCAGCCTGTATAATGTTACCTGTATGTATGTGTGGTGATATTTTTGTGTATCCTCTAAGAAATGAAGCTTGCCACAGAGTTAGCCACAGAGGCCAGACAGTGGTGGCACACACCTTTAATCTTAGCACTCAGGAGGCAGATGCAGACAGATTGCTGGGAATTTAAGGCTACAGTGGGCTACATGATGTTAATACAGTCTAAAAGAGAAACAGTCAAGAAGTGGTGGCACATACATTTAATTCCAGCACTTGGAATCCTGTGCCTTGTCTCACAGGACTTGGGAAACACACAAGCCATTAATCCAAGCACTAGGAAGATTGAGACAGAAAGTGTTATGGCTGGGCAGGGAAAGGAGTATAAGTTGAGAGGAAACCCGAGTGTGGTCTTTCCCTTTGCGGGAAGACTCAGAGGCATTCATTCTGAGGGCTCCTGGAGACAAGATCATCTCCTTTCTGCCTGAGACTCAGTAGCAGTAGGACATTTCTCTAGTGGCTTGTTCCTTTGCTTCTCAGATCTTTCAGCTTTATCCCAATATCTGGCTGTGAATTTTTATTATAAGACCAATTAGGATTTGTGCAACGTGTATGTTACTGATTACTTTAAAAATATATTCATCCAGGGTCCTTTGAAATACTTAATTGGGCAAAAGCACTTGCCACACAAGCCTGGTGGCCTGAGTTTGATTGCCAGAACTGGGGATCTGTGTTAAAAGGAGAAAGGCAATTCCTGCAAATTGCTCCCTGATTATTGTGACACCTCACACTAATAATAAATACAAGTGTACTCTTAAAACTGATTTTTAATTTTGCTAAAGTAAATGGTAAATCTATTTAATACATTTGAAAATTAAGGCTAGCCAATTTATTTATTTAGAAAGATATATTATACATTTCTCAAATGATCATCACAACCAGCTAGAGATATTCAAATAAAAGCTCGCCAAACATAAACCATATTTTTGCTGTATGTGCCTAGGAGTTTAGTTCAACATGTGATACTGATTTTATAATCTGGTTCTATCTGAAACATTAACAGGTACTTATTTTGTCACTAAACCTCAAATGAAGGTTCATTTTTTAATGTACATTCAAAATAAATTTATTTATTTTATTTTATAAATTAAAATAAATTTGAATAATCTTTTTTGGCCAGTTTACACTTTAATTTTAAATGAATAGATATTTTCAACAGAATGTCAGATTGAATCAATTTTTCTTTTTTTTTTTTTTTTTTTTTTTTTGCTGCTCAGACACATTTATTAATGCCACATTGTAAATGATACTTAGGTAAGTATACAGCGATGTTCCAGGTTCCTATCTAAGACAGCTTGCTTAAGTTTAGCGACAAGATTCATCTTGAGTGGACTTAGATAGTTAATGATGGCCATGGGCAGGTGCAGGACTGGAGCCTTTCAAAGCTTTACTTCTTTTATCAGCACTCCTGATTTTATAAAGGATGAAGGTCATTAACCCCATTCCTACCCAAATTTCCTGGTAAACCTGGGTATAGTAGGGTTTCATGGGGACCCAAACATTCTTAATAAGGCTTTGAAGCATCTCTGCAGGACCGAGGCCACTAAATCAATTTTTCTTATTCAGTGAATGTCAAAGAAGGGAACTTTGTTGATTAAATAACATAGCCATTACAAAAAAATGATAGACAGTGAGTCAGAGTATCCACAATGCACTTAGCACTAAGGGTCTCCTAGAGTCTCTCTAGAACACTTGTGATAATTCTTTGAGGCTTGGAGATCATATATGATATGCTTGAGTACTTTTCGAAAGTCTGTTTCTTCTCTGGATGTGGAAAGTGTGCAGGTGCTGGGTCTACTCCTGCTGGGTACCAGGGCTCCTGGAATGAGCAGCTGAGTTCAGTAGGAAGGCTACCTTTGATGAAAACAGATGCCAACGGACTGGACCTCATCCCTGAAGAAGTGCCCCAGTCTTTCATCCTTCTCTGGCCCGAACTCTGAAGGAAAAGCTTTCATAGCTCCCAGGAGGTCTCTTGCTTGCACCAAAGAAGTCCTATATTTGATCTGTCCATGAGCAAAAAGCAGTTTTTCATTTTTGAAAGAGAATAAACCTAGCTGTTCCATCTTTCTCAATCACAACTCATTGTGTAAACTAACCCTGTTTGTCAGACTTTGTCTCCTTTTAACAAACAGTTTAATATATTTATAGTCAGTGCCATAAAACCATTTATACAATGCTTTGGACATTTGGTTATAATTTGTCTGCCAAGCATTTTTCAATAAAGCTTAATTTTGGCCTTACTTGTCCTGAATATGAAATTGATTAACCTCGAGATGGACTTGCATATTTCTTCCTTGCATGTTTTATCTGTTGAAGTATTTATTATGTATTAAACTGATGGCTGTAAACTAGCTGCTTGGTATCAGGGTAACTAATGTCCTATTGTGCAAATCTAACTCATTCTTTTCAGTTTTATCAAAGAAATTTTCAGACACTTATAAGAATAGAACAGAATATCAAGTCCTGATTGTCCTGCTGACCAGCTCCAGCAGTTACCAGCCCTTACCCTGTGTATTCTATTTGTACTCCTGGATTCCTATTGCCACCAGGGTCTATTATTTTGAAGTAAATCCTAGATATTAGATCATGTCATCTATATGCAAACCAGGTGGTTGCTGGGAATTGAACTCAGGACCTCTGAAAGAACAGTCAGTGCTCCTAACCTCTGAGCCATCTCTCCAGCCCCACATCAGTACTAATTTTTCAAATGAAGCATAACCAACCATAATACCATTATAAGACTTGGAAGAAATTAATAGTGGTTCCTTAAGTTCACCAAATGTCTTGTCACTGTTCAAATTTCAGGTGCTTATTACACAGAAGGTGTGCACAGGGTTCCGTTAGGTCTCGATACTGCTTAGGATGATGTGTCCTTGTTTTTGTTGATTGATTGATTATTGTATAACTCACTAGAGTCTCCCTATCTAGGGTATTTGTTGAATAAATCAGGGTCTTCATTGTGTGGATTTTCAGAAGTTCTGGGTTTTAGGATGTTTCTCCATGCTGTTGTCTGTCCTTAGTGTTCCCAATAAATTAATAAAAAGGAGTTAGGTTAAATTCTGTTTCCATGTAAGTTTAGTTACAAGGGAAGCCCCATAGTATCCAGGGTTGTTGTTATTCTTCCTGTTTGTGGTGTTAGGAGTGAAAACTGAACCCAAGTGTTATTTAGATCATCATTTCATTGGTTCACCATGAACTTGCATCTAATAGTCATCACCACTGATGACTTGTGCCACGATCTATCTCTTTTTTAGTGTGTATGCATCTGAATAGAGAGGGCATGTACCTTCCACATGTGTGGAAGTTAGCAGACTGTTCAGAAGCAGGCCTCCTTCTTCCATCTTGGCTTTATAAGGGAGGGTCTCACTTGTTTCTGCCACACTGCATACTCCAGGTTGTCTGGCTCAATAGCTTCTAGAAGCTTCTTCTGTCTCCACCTCACACCTCACTCTAACAGTGCTAAGTTTGCAGATGAGTAATGTCACATTCAGCTTTTGTCCTTGGGTTTTGTGGCTTGACTTCAGGATGTCCGTCCATCATCAGGTCCTTTACCCACTGAGCTGCAACACCTGCTCCTTTTTCTTTGTTTGTTTAATGCTTGATACAACCCAAAATGTATTTCTCCCTCCCTTCTACTGGATGTCAAGCTCAGTGACTATACCTTCTGCACATGAGGCAAGTTCTTTACCACACATCTACACCCTCATCCCACTGGTTTTTTTTTTTTTTATTGAAAATCAATATTAAACTTTGTATAAAAAGCAAAACATTTGGGATAGCAAAAAAAAAACCTATACAGTAATAAAACTTCTCTTTTCTCTAAAATGCATGAAACATAAAATTTAAATCTAAAGCTCTTCAATCCAGGTTAGACTTAGCTACAGATGAAGAAAGCACAGTAGGTCACAGCTAATGCCCACGGATGCACTATGGCCACCACAAATTTCTGCCCAGACCAGAAGGCTGTGTGTGTGTGTGTGTGTGCTTAAAGTCCACTAATGAGTGAGTACATCCCCTGTTTATTCTTTTGGGTTTATGAGATCTCGCTCAGGAGGATATTCTCCAAATCCATCCATTTGCCTGCAAATTTTAGGATATCATTTTTTCTTACTGCTGAGTAGATGTACCACGGTTTGTTAATCCTTTCCTCAGTTGAGGGGCATCTAGGTTGTTTCCAGGTTCATGCTATTATAAATAATGCTACTATGTGTTGTATTAAGTTTCCCCCCCCGGCCTGTTTTGGGTCCGGGAGGTTTGTACCTGGCGCAGCCCACGGCGGTGGTTGGAACCTGGTTCTCCGGGCTTTTGTCCCCCAAAGAAATGAATCACACGCTTATATCTTTTACACTGTTTGGCCCATATCTTAAGCACATTACGAGCTAGCTCTTTCATCTTAATTCAACCCATTTCTATTAATCTGCCCACCACGTGGCTCAGCCCATGGCTGGCCGGTATCTCTTACATGTCTGTTCTTCTTGGGGGTCAGATGGAGACTGGCTAACTCCACCCTTCTTCCTACCTGCTTGTGCTCTGATTCTCCACCCACTTCTACGGTGCTCTACATAGGCCAAATCAGTTACTTTACTTACAGCATACAGAACATTCCACCACATTTCCTCTTTTCTGTCTAATTAAAAAGGAAGGTTTCAATTTCCATATAGCAAAATTACATACAACAGAACAGCTCTCAAGCAGGAATTACAGTCACAATATCCAGTCTATTTGTATTCACAAAATTAAAGAGAATATTCCACTATCTACCTTAGCATTGTGAGCCTAAAGTTTCATATCTAATATACCTTTTAAACTAAAAATAACTATACCTATAATTATTAAACCTTCAACCACATCAAAGACCACAGAAGGATATATTATTATGCAAATAAACAGGAAGTGCAAGCAACTTCCAAAGTCTAGAAAATGACAGATATGACCCATGTCTGCCTGAACAGTCACCCAAAGTTCCTTTATAACGTTGGGGCATTCATCTTCAGCATTTATGGCCCAAAGTCTCTGTCATACCTTTCAGTGATGCAGGAAATATGACACAGTCCATCAGTCGTTTCTCCTTGTGTCCTGAAAAATGTCTGGCAATGTTTTCTGCAAAGCAGGAACCTGAAGGACCATCTTGTCTTGTTCTGCCAAAGTTCAGAGGTCACTTTCCTATGGAACCTGCATGTCCAGTTTATACTTCATACTGTCAAGCAGTCAATACTAGAACAGTTTCTTGTCCAGTGGCTAACTGTTACCACAAAGTAAATTCCACATGAAGTTTTTTCAGTGCCCATCATTTTCCTGAAATACATTGGTGCTGCCAGGAACAGACCTGTCTCACTGTCCAGAAAAGTCTAACTTCTTAAAATATTTTAAATGTCATATTCTGCATGTCTTTGAAGCATTTGAAGACTACCTATCTAATTGAAATATATCTTTGTATACCTACAAAAACCTAACTAACATGACTATAAGTTTGGTTATCATAGATGACTACATTTATCAATTACATATTACAATTTTTAATGAGTTACATCAGCATCATACCTTAATCAAGAGTAGAAAAATACATACAGCATAACAAAATTGACTTTAAGTTTATATCAATAAGTCAAAATCCACTTATCATACCTTAATTATTCCTATATCATATCCTCCTCCCTCCTTTTTTTTAAAGATTGACTATGAACATTAACCATGTATAATGAAAATAAACATTAATAAGTAATATTTTGGGGGAAATTGGACGAAGCTTTCTTTCTTTTACTGCTTCCTGCTGTCAAAGGACATTGATCTCATGGGATTTTGAAGCTGGATCATCTCAACTGGCCATCTTGGAAGCTGATTTTCTCGTCAGAGAATTTCAGGTGGCCTTGGCAAATGAAACCACATTTACCTAGAACCAATCCACAGGTTTTGATCTTCTGTGGAGACAAAAGCAGAAACTCTGTGATGTGACCCCCAGGATGCTAAGGAAGGCTTCTCCCAGCCCTTGTCCAGTGCAGGCCTGGCCATGAGGTCAAATCTGGGATGGTGTCTCTGGCCTCTGGGATGAGGTTCTTGGGAGGACCAGGGGCTGGAACCTGTTCATCTCCCACTTCACTCTGGACCTGGGATCCTCACTATCTGAAGCCATCTGACCCCCACTCTGCCCTGGACACCACGGGGTCATGCTGCTTAGAGAGATGTCTGTCCCTCTGTGCATTAAATAATCTTTATCTCCTTGTGAAGTTGAGTTGCATAGGAACTAACCTTTGGACGTTAATCCGCTATTCCATCCACATATAGTTTTTTATTTTTTATTTTTATAGAATAAGTTTTTTAAATTCATGTATCCCCTTGCTCCAACTCCCTCCCACTCAGCCTTTAGCCTCCTCCAACCCCTCTCCAGAAAAGGCAAGAGGTTCCAAGGTGGATGAGCTCAGCATGCACTCCAGCCATTTCCTCATCCTAATATCAAGAATGGGTTAGGTGTTCCTCTGGAAGGAATGGGCTCCAAGATGTCAGTTCATGCACAGAAACACAGTCTGATGCCTCCCCTTGAGGCTCCACATACTGCCCATGTCCAGTGGACAGTTGCCTATTCTTGGAGTGTTTAGTTCCTTTTCCAGATGGTTCCCAGGTAGCTGTTCTTGATTCAGTGAGCTCCCCAGAGCTCCAGCCAGCCATCACTGTGAAAATTTTACTCAAAGTCCCTATCCCCTTGTTTGTTGAGAGCTGAGTCATTGTGACTGTGCCTTCTGCCCCTCGTGGGAAAGTGCTCTCTTGCTCCTCATGGGAAAGTGCTCTCTTAAACATAAACTATTCCTCTCTTGCCATAAGCAAACTCCCTATTTGGCTTGGCCTTGAGTTGTGGCTTGCTATCGTGAATGTGGACATACGAGCAGTACCTACGTGGCATATTTTGGTTTTGAAGCCCTGAGAGCTTTTAAGCTATTGAGCGGGGGTCCCCCCGTAGTAGTAGTAGTAGTAGTAGTAGTAGTAGTAGGAAAAAAGTAGAAGCTTCTGAAAAATGCCCTATTCGGAAGGAAGGAAGAAGCCTGGGTCTCATGCCTTCCTTGCAGGTGAGGTTGCACATGAGACTTGTTCATATAGAGTCTCCTCCCCTGCTATCATCTGGACCAGGGACTCAGCCCAGTGCTCAGCCATGTATCCCTGCCTCTACTTCTACTAATTGTTGGATGTAAGTTGGAGACCTAGCCAGGGACATCCTGTGTGTTCTTGGAGGTTTCCCTAGCCCCCAGTCTTTTTCCAGCCCCACATTGTCTTCCCCTATTATGATCTCCATCTCTTTTTTTTCCTCTCCGTCCTTGTTGTTCCTCTCACTCAATCATCTCCTTCTCTCGTGATTTGTTCCCACCTCCTCTTGGTTGCAGCCCCTTATGCTGCCAATTAGCTAAGGAGATCTTCTCTATTTTCTCTTCCTAGGGGGTTCCCTGGATGTCTCTCTTACGTTCCTTCACATTCCAAGCTGTTCAGTGGTTGTGGTTTGAAACTTGGGTGTTCATATTTTTCTTTTTTTACTGCTGAGTAGTACTCCATTGTATAGATGTACCATAGTTTGTTAATCCATTATACAGTTGAGGAGCATCTAGGTTGTTTCCAGGTTCTTGCTATTATGAATAATGCTGCTCTGAACATAGTTGAGCTAATGCTTTTGGAGTGTGAATGTGCATCTTTACGGTATATGCCAAGTAGTGGTATTGTTGGATCCTTGGGGAGATTGATTCCCAGTTTTCTGGAAAACCACCATACTGTATTCCAGAGTGGCTGGACAAGTTTACACTCCCACCAACAATGGAGGAATGTTCCTCTCACCCCACATCCTATTCAGTATAGGCTGTCATGTGTGTTTTTAATCTTAGCCATTCTGACAGGTGTAAGGTGTTATCTCAAAGTTGTTTTGGTTTGCATTTCTCTGAAGGATATAGATGTTCAGCAATTTTTCAAGTACCTTTCAACCATTTGTAATTCTGCTGAGAATTCCCTTTTTAGTTCTGAACTCCATTTTTTAATTGGGTTATTTAGGGGTTTGGGCTCTAGTTTCTTGAATTCTCTACATATTTTCAAGATCAGCTCTGTCACTTGAAGTGTTGGTGAAAATCTTAAAAATATGGAATGCTTCATGAATTTGCATGTCATCTTTGCACAGAGGCCATGCTAATCTTCTCTATATCATTCCAATTTTAGTATCTGTGCTGCCAAAGTGAGCACCAAGGTTCAGTTTTCTACAGGCAATAGTGGTATTTTAAACTTTCCATCACTCTTTGCTACACTGATAGAGTTTTTTCAATCTAAGTCTCAAAGGTCTTATTGCTTTTCAAAATATTTTCACTTGTGTTTTTGTGATATAGATGCAAGATGTAAACTTTTAAAATTCTTACATGTCTACTGGTTCTCAGATTTAAGTGCACATATAAGATTAGCAAACTTGTGATCAGCAAACTTGTGATCATGTCCTTGTTGCCACTGAGAATTGGGTAGTCTGCAGCACCATTTTGGTTCTATGAGATTACTTTGGAGATGATGCCAGAAGGCTTAGAAGTGACTAGAGAATGTTGCCCATGTCTTCATTTGCTGGCCTCTGACCTCTCAGAGTCTATACTGTAGTTAGTTGATGACTCAAGAAAGCTAGTCACATGTGGGAGATGATCACATGGTGCTAAATTAAGGCTCATGCACACGATCAGTTCCTTCAGAGCCCACCCCAGCACACTGTCTGCTTTGGCCAGTTTTTTGGCTGCAAAGTCCCATATGCATTTAAGGTCAATGTATGCTGCCAGCTTCCTGCTTGCAACAGCTCTGGTAAAAGCTACACTACATCTTCCCTGATGGCGGCTGTACCTGGACACTGGAGCAGAGGCCTTAAGAACTAATGTCATTCATAGATTAAAGGGCTCAGCCCACATCTGTTCTGATGATGAGAGTTACAGTGATGGTTTCTGTTCTCTTCACCCAACCCTTCTGGTCAGTGTGTTCTTTACTCTGGTGGTTTGAAGAAGTCACAGAAAGGAAGGAAATGACAGCCAAGGAAAAAATTCATTTCCTCATAGGAAATTAAGACTTCCTATACAGAGCAACCACAGTGGTGTGAATGACGGCATGCTTAGTTCTGAGCGGTGTCCATTTACTAGCAGTTTTGTGCATCATCCATTCATCTTCATAACACTCTCAGACAGGCACTGTAGTATAGAGGAGGAGGTGGAGGCTGTGAGGTTAGCCTGGGTCAAGCCCTGACCCACACCCCAACACCAAGCTTCAGCTACTACACCATCAATGATGTGTCAGATACTTTGAATGAAACCAAAAAGTTTAATGTTTACCATTTATTTCCTGACTATAAAATCCATATGTATTACTACTAAAATTTTAAGTAATAGAGCAAAAAAACCTGAATCAGCCACATGCATGTAACTTACCATTCATTTCATCCACTCCCCCATGGTACTAGGAATTGAACATGGGGTCTCCTTGATGTTGACAACGTGCTCTACCACTGAGTCATACCTCAGCCCACAAGTCCTTTTCAGTGTTTTTCTGTGAATGAATTTTTTAGAAGGTTCTGGGGCTTGGAACTTGTGGGAAATACTTTACCATTGAGATATATGACTGTTTCTTTGTTTTTGTTTTACATTTATTTATTTTGTCTGTGAGTGTACACATGCGAGTCATGGCCTGGAAGTCAGAGAGCAGCTTGTGGGCGTTGTTTTTCTGTTCTCACCACGTGGGTTCCAGGCTGAGCAGCAAGAGGCCTTCTTACCCGCTGAGGCCTTGTGTAAGTGCCTGAGTGTTGGTTGTTATAGAGTACACTTCTACTATAGTTTGGAGGTGCTGCATTTTTCATTTAAAAATAGGTTTCTAGTTTCAATTTTGGATTATTTAGTAATATATAAGAATATTATTGATTTTGGCATGATAAATTTTGTTCTGCAACTGTATCGACTCCTTTGATAGTTCTAGTAGGTTCATGCGTGTGTGTGTGTGTGTGTGTGTGTGTGTGTGTGTGTGTGTGTGTGTGTTCACACGTACAAATGCGTACCATGCAATACATTCCTTTAGTTTCACATACAGGATCGTAAGTCTATAAGGATGCTTTTATTAAAATTCTCATCACTGTGCCTTTTTTGTCTTCCCTGAACTGCCTACAACTTCTAGAACAAAGCAAACAGAGATGGCAAGAACTGGTACTTTTGCCTTAAGTGCACTGTTACTAGGAGAAAAATGTGATTTTGGTTGGCTAGTGGTTAGGTCTGCCCTCTGATTTCAAGCAAGTTGTATTTGTCAAAACACAAAATCTACAACCACTACTTTACTAAACCAGCACAATCCCTAACAATAATCTATAAACATTTGCCTTTATACCCTCAGAAAAGTGTAGTCTTTACCTTTCATCAATAAAACTTCTCTTGGCAAAAAATAGAGACTACTATAAAAAAATGAGAACCAATCAAAATTCAGAGTTGTGGAGTCCACTCTTTTGAATACACCTATAGGACATTCCTGTACCTCAGGCTCAGGGAACATTGCCGACGACGGGACAGAAAGACTGTAAGAGCTGTAGAACCAGGGTTTGCTGTAAGATGGTGTCTCCTAGTAACATGAGAAGCTATGCTGGTTTGTCCTCACCCACAGGACTATCCAAATGTGAGCTGAACAAGGATGAAACCAACAAATGTGCTGAAGTAGACAGGGAAAAGACCAGGAAGTCTCAACCTTACAACAAACTACAGGCAACTGAGGCATGCTGGGAGAGAGAGAGGTGGTCGTCTCTAGGGAATGTCTTTGTAGGAAAGTGAGGAGAGGTATATGGGAGGGCATGGAGGGAGAAATGTTATAGTATATTCTCAAAACTTAAAACAAAAAGCCAACATCAAGCCAGATGAACTGAGTTCAGCACCAAGAATACAGAGAGAGAGAGAGAGGGCCTATTACCACAAGTTGTCCTCTGGCTCCACACACACTCATGCTGTGTATACACACACACAGTGTGTGACCATACACAAAAATAGACATACAACTAAAGTGTCACAAGAATGTTAAAAAGAAAATGAAACCAAACTATAAGGACAGCAACTTAGGAAGCAACTTAGGAAGACTTACCTCTGGCCTCCACATGCATGCACACACACATGTGTGTAGCTGAATACATACAAATGTGCACACATACACAAAATTAGTTTCTTTAGAAATACAATATACCCCTTTAACTTTTATTAGCCTAGTTAATGTTGTTTCTGCTTCATGCAAAATGTGAGCCTTTGTGACGAAAACACTTGTGGTAAAAGGTGCCCCCGTCCTGTCCTTTATGCTATGGTTATCACATGTCTTATACATCTACAAACAGCTTCTGGAATTTGAACTAAATATTCATGGAGCCTGGTTTCATTCCAAAGCAGGAATGCTTTTAGTAGAGAAAGAAAGTTCTAATAAAAATCCTTTGCATATGTTCTGCATTTGTGAACAGTGCTTTTCTTGAAGTTTAGGATTCTCCAAACAGGAAATAAAGTCTTTAGATTTTATGAAGGAATTTCTTAGATTAATGGGTCTAATCCTTTCATTGTGTACAGTATGCTGACAGGTATTTGTGGTAAAGGTATTATGTATAGACAGAGTGATCCACATACATGTAAAACACCTTTGCCCTGTGCACTCACGCATACTGAACTTACTTCTACAGTGGGAGAAAGTCCCTCTTCTCCAATCCCGGGATTCACAACTATGTCACCATTAGTCACCATCCCATCTCAGAAGTGTGCATTTTTCATCTCTGACTATGCTAGTATATAGCATTATAGTTAGGGCACAGTTTTTAAGGCTGGGTATCTGTTTAGAGTTGATTATTTTACTTTTTAGAGAATAAATAATAATTTACATGTCATCTTTTGGGATACATTTTATTCTCTTGCCCTACATTATCTCTTGATGAAGTGTACTGCTAATTTTATGTTATGTATGTATGTGTGTTAATATTATGCAATGGAGATTCTATTTTATGCTATGTGGCTGGCTTTACCACACTTGTCTATTTTGGAAAGTTAATTTTTAGCAACTAGAGAATGCATTTATTTAACTGGCCAAGGATAGGCACTTCAGGCTCTTGTTTTATTCATTGTCTGGGATAGTTCTTCTCTTGTCCCTGTTCTAAACCTGAGCCATCCTGGCCTTGACTCACTGCCCATGCGAGCTGCACAGGTTTTTTTTTCCCCCTTCATTTATGTAACTCTGTGAAGAGCAGCAGTCTTCTCGAACCTTGGCCTCCCAAATAGTGGCAAGCATGTACCGAATGCCCTCTCTTAACAATCCAACTAGGTTCTTAGTTTGCAGACGTCACATAGAAGTTGTCTGTACCAATTGCTTCTCTGCATTTGTAGATGAACTACATGTTACTCAGTGGAGCATTCTCCCCTGTTTATTGATTCCTCATAACATTTATCACGGCAACTTCTGTGAAGAAAAAAAAAGCTCAAGGGAAAGTTGACTGGACATGGTGCTTACATTTACAGACAGATTTGCTTTAAATGTGCAAGTGAAATAATTCTACTGCTTAGTTATATTATTCATCATTCTACACAAAATAACCTAGTAGAGACTGGAATTAACCTTTGAAGCTATTCAAAACTCAGATACCTTTCAAGTCTGTATAATCATTCTTGGTTGGCACCCTTGCTCTGTGACCATTATTTTCCTGATTTTCTTAAGAATTCTCTTAGTCTCTTGGGGTGTGTGTGTGTGTGTGTGTGTGTGTGTGTGTGTGTTCTTGTGTGTGTGTGTCAGAGAGAGAGAGAGAGAGACAGGAGCGAGAGGGGATTGTGTATACATGTGTGCTGTGCATGTACTTGACTGTGTGGAGACCAGGGAAGACATGAGGCGTCCTGCTATACATCTTCTTGCCTCTTCCTATGAGATGTTCTCTCACTGGCTGAGAGTGACAGCCAGCAAACCCCACCAATCCTCCTGTATTTTTTTCCCAGCACAGAGTTGGGGTTATCGGTGCATCTTTCTGTGTGTCTAAACATACACCAGGAAAAACACCTGAGTGTCTTGGATTTGTTCTGAGGTACCAGCAGAAGGAGCAGTGTCCTTGGGGGATAAAGACTTAAGACTTTTAGCCCTTTATTTACGTCTACTTTCTTCCAAAAAATGAATGATTTAAGAGACACTTAGAGTTCTTAGAGTTGTTAGGGTCTTGTAGTTTTAAAATTCTGTTGAATTTGCTTTATATTACATTGTGTGGCTGACCCTCTGAGTTCAGGAAGTGGAGCATCTGCATTTGGTATATGTACAGTCACTTGCCTGAACTCTCCAGGCTGCAGTAGTTCTGTGAATGCTGTCCTCCTAACCTGGATGTTCTAGTTCATTCCTTCTATTAATGCCAGCAGAGAGGTCTGTCATGCTCTAATGTCAAGGCCTGCTATTTCCAGAAGGAAATACCTTGTATCTCCCACACATGCCAGTCCATGGAGCGTTGCTCTTTCAGAGCTACGGTAACATTTGTCACAGCAGCTCAGTGACTCTGCCTCCTGATTGTGAGCGGCTCTCATTAATCCTGGGGACCTAAACTGTGACTTGTACTCTCATTATACCTCGGACTTAAGTCTACATACTGATTGAAGCTTGGTTTTTAAATTCAAAGATGACCACATGTGAAATTAAAGATTTTTTGGACAAATTAAACACATAAACTACTTTTTAACAAAATACTTCTTTTGAACCAAAAATCACTGACTTTGTCGGGGACATTAACATTAAATGGTCATTTTAGGCTGTACACTGCTGGATCCATTTCGTAAAGTAATGGCAGTAGTTATCAATAACCTTAAAATTTAGAAGAGAGCAGGAGAGGTGTGAGGAGGGGATAAGTCTGAGGCAAAATATAATCATTTATGTACGGACATGTCATGACGAGAGCTGGCGAGGTGGTCCAGGAGCAAGGGCACCTGCCGCCAAGTCTGATGACGTGATGAGTTCAATTCCTAGGATTCACATGGAAGAGAAAAACAACTCCCATGCATTGTTCTCTGACCTCCATATAAGAACCATGGAACACACACACACCACTTAAAAAAGTTTAAATTTAACATTGAAAAGTTTTCTTGAAATCAGGCATGGTGGCACATGCCTTTAATCTCAGCAGTTAGACAGAGGCAGACAGATCTCTGAGTCTGAGGCCAGCCTGGTTTACAAAATAAGTTCCAGGACAGCCAAGGCTACAAAAATCCTGACTCCAAACACAAACAAACAGAAAAGTATTTTGTAACTTTTTATGAGTAATGATAATAACCCTAAATCAGAAAAAGGAAAAGAAAATAAATCATCAGATGAAAACATACTCATGGTGGCATCATCTTTACATTAATGTTCAGAAATAACGTTCGAACAACCACACAGCTATGAGAGAATGTCACATAAATTCAAAAACAGTGCCCGGGACAGGTTGGATCTCTACAGAGCATACACTAACTGTTCACCGAGAAAAGGAAGGGACCACAGGCCCTTCTGCATCTCAGGATCAGAACATGCTCAGCTCAGGGAGTTCTCACTCCGTCCTGTGTCCAGGCAAAGGCAGAAACACTGAATCCCGTGGGGCTCTTAAATTCACGGGCACCAGAAATTATTGGTGACCTGTTCACTTTGTGGAATTTCCCAGAAGCACGCCATTGTGTTCCCAAACAGGTACATAATCTAATAAAGTAACGGATGCTGTTTGATCTAGAATAGATAGACACAGCACCAAGCTTTCACTATGTTGGAAGTTCCTGTTTGGGAACATGTGCCCTGAAATAACTGGTTTATTTTAATCAAATTAAAAAGCAGAAGAGAAGAGTGACAGCAAATGGAGCCGTCAATAGCACAGCAAAGGGCACTAGAGACACGGAGAAACAGAACTGAAACCTAACTGGTGCAGACACAAGAAAGGAAACTGAAAGTGCCGGGCAGCAGCACAAGGAAAACAACATTCTGGCCCTAACTAGTCCCAGCAGGTGGGGTTCAGAGCCAGCTTTATCAAAAGTCAAACTTCCCCAAGTGATAAGTGGCCTGGAAATGAACAGCTGCCCGACCTTGTCACTCATCTGACAGAGCAGAGATAAACAGCCTGCGTCAGCTTGACAAAGGACAGGGCATCGGGCTTTGGAAGGGCCATAGAGAGCAGGTCCTGCCTACACTATTGACTCTTCTGGTGTAAGCTAGCTCTCCAGCCACCAGAGTCTACGGTGAGGACTGGAGATGATTAGCAACTCTGTAAACTAAGTCCTAGGAGCAGCAACGGAGGGAGGAGGGAGGAGGCTGGGAGCATTGTCGGTCTTGGTTCAGAACGTTTGCAACCTTGTGAGCGAGGACAGTGGGGCGATCAGTCACCCCCAGATGTCGAACCAGCCAATCAGGAAACCGAGAGGAGGTGCACACACACACAGACCCTGCCTGCCTTCTGAGCAGTCCTGAGGAGGGCAGAAGAAAGCAGGGATAGTGGCACATACCTGTAACCTCAGCACTTGACAGGCTGAGGCAGGAGGACCACGAGTTTGACCCCACATGGAGGAACCATGAATGGAGGTCAGCCTCACACATATGAGAACTTGGCTCAAAAGCTAGGAAACAAACTCTGTGAATGCAATGTTAGAGTTTTAATAATTTTTAATTTCTTTTTAATTAAAATATAATTACATCATTTTACCCCTCCTGCCTCTAACTCCTCTCTTGACCCCTTCCTTCCGTTCTTAGTTATTTTTACATATATAAACAGATATGTATTATTATACATATATACATACACACATATATAATCAAGTATATATCTAATACAACCCTTGAGACTCTTTAATCTTCCTTGTATGTATGTTTTTAGAGATGATTACTTGGTATTGGATGACCAGTTAGGTGGCTCATTCCTGGAGGACTCTCTCTCTCTCTCTCTCTCTCTCTCTCTCTGCAGTTATTAGTTGTCTGGAGCTCTTCATGCAGGGATGGACCTCCTGAGATTGCCCACACCCACCTTGGCATATTAGCTGGTAGGTATCGTCTTTGTTCAAGTCTTGTCTTGTCAACCATATAGCTGGGATTGCACTGGTGTAGCCTCGCTGTCATATGTGGAGACAGCTACACAGGACTTCCCTGTGCGTGGTTCTAACAGTCCCATAGTGTCCCCAAGCCTTGGATGTAGGGTTGTGTTGAAGATGTCTTGATTGGGCTGGACATCTCATGGTCAGTCATTTACTGTAATTTGACCAGTTGTGGCTTTCTGTAATGATCTTCTGAAAGGGGGTTTTGTTGTTTTTGTTTGGAGTTTTTATGACAGGTAAGAGCTATACTTACCTTTGGATAAAAACATACATATTTCAAATGCAATTAGGAATTATATTGGTTGAGGAAATTTGGTACTAGGTTTTCCTCTAAGATTCATGGTCTCACTAGTCACAGGTATTTGGTTAGGTTTCCAGTACCAGACATGAGCTTTCTTCTGTATAGCAGAAACTTAAGCCCACTTGGACAGCTTTTGGTCACCACGGAGACATGCCACTGTTACATCTTTAGGGAGTCTCACGTGCTGGCCACTATTTGGGTTCATAGGCTTCACACCATGGAAGGACTATTGATTGCTTTCCTCCATTGTCAGCTTGCAAAGCACATTCCAGTACTGTGAAAGCTAGTCCTCAGGGAAGAGGCTTTCAAGGCAGATCCAGCTCCAGTCCTCTGAGGCCTGTGCCAAAGGGTGTGGTGTCTTCAGTAATAGGAATTTATCTTCAAATTCTGCGAGGTAAAACTAAGGGTAATCGCAACAGCCTATATTGTTTGGGGAGTCTCTTGGATTCACCTGACCAATAACTCAAAATGAGGTTTCTCATGCTTGGTACTGGGATTTGTATCAGATTGTCTATGGATCTTACAGTGTGAGCATTGTGTGCAAATGCATTTATGTGTATGTGATTTTAGGTAACTGTACAGTAATATGATTCCCATAGCTTTTCAAACATCCTTGGAATTATCTTTCCTTCTGCTTCTTCCTCATGCCCCCCTCCCCGTTAGAGTCTCCCCATTTCCCCCCTCTTCCTCTTCACCACCTTGCTATTTCCAGCCTCAAATACCCCCCACACCCCTATTTTCTTTGGTTATTCCACCTTACATACATCTGAAGACTTGAAGCTAGGATCCACAAATAAGAGAACATGCGTCATTTGTTTTTCTGGGACTGAGTTAACCACACTCAATATATTTTCCATTCATTTATCTGCAAATTTCATGATTTTTTAAATAGCTGAATAGTATTCTATTGTGTATATGTACCACATTTCCATTATCCATTTGTGCACTGGAGGACTGCTGTGTAGGTTATATCCATTTCCTGGATAGTGTGAATAGAGCAGCAGTGAACACGGCTGAGCAAGTCTCTGGAGTGAAATGTCAAGTGCTATGGGCATGTGCTGAGGGGTGTAGCTGGGTCATATGGAAGGGTAACTTTTAGCTCTTCCCGATTTCCACTGTGGCGCTCCCAGTCTGCAACCCTACAAACAGTGAAAGAGGGGTCCCTTCCTGTGTCCTCACAGTACCCGCTGTCACATGTTTTCTTGATCTTAGCCATTCTGTTTAGGGTGAGATGGAATTTCACAGTTGCTCTGATTTGTATTTCCTTAATTACTAAGAATGATTAATGCTTTTGAAAAAATTAGTTGTTTGAGATCTATTCTTTCTATCTTTATTTCCCCTTTTTATTAAACACATATTATGTTCTTATATGATACATCCTGATTATAGTTCCCCCTCTACTCCTCCCAGTTTTCCCTCCCATTTGGATTCCTTGTCTTTCTGTCTTTCATTAAAAAATAACAGGCTTTTTAAGAGAGAACAACCAAACATAACAAAATAAAGTGTAATAAGGTAAAATAAAAAGCCATCACACTGAAGTTGGACAAGGCAAACCAACAGAAGAATAAGAGCCCAAGAGAAGGCACAAAAGTCAGAGACCCATCTGTTCATACACTCAGGAATCCCATGAAATACTGAGCTGAAAACTATATATGCAGAGGAGAGGACCTGGTGTGGCCCAGTGTTGGCCCTGTGTGTGCTGCTTCTGTCTCTGAGTTCATGTCAGCTTTGTTCAGCTGGATTAGAGCAGTGCTTCTCAACCTGTGGGATACAACTCTTTGAAGGTCAAACGCCTGGAACATGAGGTTTCTGACCCCATTGGGCCAGAGGTCCAGACCTGCCTGTGGCTACTTTTCTCCCCCAAAATGATTCAGACACTTATACTAATTCATGCTATTTGGCCTATGTCTCAGACATATTGCTAGCTAGCTCTTTTATCTTAATTCAACCCATTTCCATTCATCTGTCTGCCACATGGTCTGCGGCTCACCTGTTTTGTTGCATCTTTCTTCCTTGGTGGCTCAATTACATCTCTGTCTTAACTCTGCCCTCCTTGCCCTAATTTCCTGCCAACTGCTATGGTGCTCACCACAGGCCAAAATAGTTCCTTTATTTAAAGAATGATATTCATATTCACAGCATATAGAAAGAAATTCCCTCATCAAATGATCCTTTTACAGGGGTCACCTAAGACAATTGGAAAACAGATATTTACATTAGATTATGAATTCATAACAGTTGCAAATTACAGTTATGAAGTACTGATGAAATAATTTTATGGCCAGGATCACCACACTTGGAACTATACTAATGGGTGACGGCATTAAGGAGTCTGAGAAGCCTGACCGTAGTAGGTATTGTTCTCCTGGTGTTCTCCATACACTCTGGCACTTACGCTCTTTCTACTTCCTCTTCCACAGGGTTCCCTGAGCCTTGGGGAAGGGATTTGGTGGTGACATCCCATTTAGACCTGTGTGTTTCAAGGTCAATTTTTGTCTCCATGCAATATCTGCAGAGCCCATCTTTGTTTCCTTGATTTTGGTTTTTTTTTAATTTTTTTTGAGTTCTTTGTATAGTCTGGATATTAACTGTAGTGCTTTGAAAGAAATGGCCCCTAAGGGAGTTGCATTATTGTGTGGTATGGCACTGTAGCAGTGGATACGGCTTTGTTGGAGGAATATGTCATTGTGGAGGCAGGTTTGAAGTCTCAAATATGCTCAAGTTTCCCTTACTGTGATACTCAGTTCACTTCCTGTTGTCTGCCAAACGTTGCACTCTCAGCTCCAGCAACACCATCTGCCTATATGCCTTCCATGATCTCTGCCATAATGATAATGGCCTGGACCTCTGAAGTGTACGTTACCACCTCAATTAAATGTTTTCCTTTATAAGAGTTGCTGTGGTCATTGTGTCTCTTTACAGCAATAGAAAACTGAACTAAGACATTAATCATGTATATAAATGGGAAAGATTTTCTCCCACCCTATGGCTTCCTCTTGGTTGATTGTTACCTGAGTAGTACAGAGGATTTTAGTTTTATGAGGTCCCACTTGTCAATTGAGGGCCATAATTTCTGGGCAATAGGGCTCCTACTCAGAAAATCCTCATACCTATGTCATGCAAGGGGCTATCTATGTTTTCTTCCACAGTTTAAGTGTTTCAGGTTTATTTCTTTGTTCCATTTGAAGTCATTTTTTTGTGCAGTGTGATAGATACAGCTATAATTATATTCTTCTGCATATAGATACTCAGTTTTCTCAGCACTGTTTGTTGAAGATCTTCTTTTCACCAGGATATATTTTGGCATCTTTGTTAAGTATCATACATCTGTAGTTATGTGTACTCGTGTTTGGGTCTTCTAAACTAATTTACAAAAATTGGTAGCTTTTCTATACACCAACAATAAACATTCTGAGAAATAAATCATGGACACACTCTTATTCAAATAGCTTCAAAGAAAGTAAGTTAGGAATCAGCCTAGCTAAGCAAGAAAAAGACTTCTGTGGTGAAAGCTTCAAATGTTTGAAGAAAGGCACTAGAAAATGGAAAGACCTTTTGGATTGGTAGAATCAGCATCATGGCAATGAGCATTCTACAAAAACAATGTACAGATTCAATACAATTACAATCAAAATCCTCTACTGTAGTAATATATATTTAATAAAATTAGTTTGGAATATCAGAGAGTCAGCCATAGAGCCAAGCCATGAAGGTCAGAGAATCATGACCCATACCTTTAATCCTAGCTTTAGGGATGTGGAAAGAGGAAGTTAAGCTAGCTTATTTAACTTAATTTAACCAGAAAATGTAAGTAAAGTGGCTCAAAGTCCTTATAATTCTGTTAAAAAGTCAGAATTATATGCTATTTTGGTGATATTAGTGGATTTTACAGAACCTCTTAACATAGTCAATGACTCTCAGGATGCAGAAAGAGTTGTTTTACACACTGAAACTGCTGATTTTATTAATTATGAGTCAGAACTAACTTCAATATTTATTCTCTTACAATAAATAATAATAAGCCTTTCTATATAATGCACATCTGAAACATACAGGTCTACCAGGGTCTGTAGCACCATAATAAAATTGATAAATTTTTAATTTAAAATGTACTAGAGGGCACAGAGTTTCATTAAAAAAATTCATGTCACTAGCAAAGGTTTTAAAAAAAGATTTCTCCATCACTTGGCAACAAGCCAAACAAATTGTAAACAGATGTCCTACCTGATCTTTCTATAACTAAACTCTATTATCAGCAGGAAGTAATCCTAAAGGTATACATGGAAATGAAATCTGGCAGATGGATGTGTTTCATTTTACAGAATTTAGAAAATTAACGTATGTACATTATATAATAGATGCATTTTTCTTTTTATTTATTTATTTTTATAGAATAAAGTCTCTTTTTTAATCCATGTATCCCTTTGTTCCAACTCCTTTTACCCTCCCAACAACAGATACATTTTAATGATTCCAGTGGACAGCTCTGTTTTCACAAAAGGCTAATTTTGTAATTACACATTTGCTAGAAGTTATGGCCATCATGGGAATACCTGTACAAATTAAGACTGACAATGCTTCATCATATGTCTCTAGAAAAATAAAACAATTTTTTGCTTATTATAATATAAAGCATAGTACAGATATATTACACAATTCTACGGGGAAAGCAGTCATAGAGAGATCAAATTGAACTCTAAAGATTATGCTAAATAAATAGGAAGGGGTAACAAGGACAATGCCTAGCTGCAACCATTGAAGTCTACAAAAGAAAGATGGGGACCCACAATGATGACAATTTCACATGGACTATGACAGAGCTGACAAACAGCAACTAAAGAACAGATTTGGACTGCAGACTTCTTAGAACATTTTCAAGGTGGCTAGCTGAGATGAACCAGCCTTACTGACTACTCTAGCCAGGACTTGAGACAAGCCTTGCACTTGCCCATTATGCAGAGACTGGTCAACAAATGATACAGCTAATTATTTCAGGACTTGACAATTAACTATTTTTTTTCCAGGATTCCTTAAAGATACCATTGCCTCCAGACAGCAGGAAGTAAATTTAAGAGCATAACACCCTCATTTCCAAGAGTGGGGTGGGTGGTTTGTGGTCTTTCCAGAGCCGAAGGCATAGTTCCAGCGCAACACATTTAGCTGGTTTGTGGTCTTCAATGGGTTAAGGATGATTGTCATTGTTTAAGGTGATTAGATACAAATTGTTATTGGTTTAGGAAAAAAACTGAACAAGAGAAATTAGATTCTGGGTTCTTGCTTGAAAAATAAGAAAAGAAAAAAGGGGATACAGATATGATAGGATAAAAAGGTAGACTGTTTAATGTACTGTGAGAAAAAGTGAATATAGGTATAATAGGATATAAGGGTAGATTGTTGAATCTACTTTTAAAAAGTAATTACTAGTTCTAAGTATTGTACATTGGGTTGGATTTTTATATTGTATACAAATTGTATATATTGATGCAAAGTTAAGATTAATTTTGTTACTGTACATGTATTTCTATGCTTGTTCAAAGTATTGTACCTATATAGTTTATCTAACAATGTAATACAAATTGCTAGCCCTTGAAAGTTATTATTACCAACTAATTAGGATGTGAAGAAATGTAAGTTAGTAATTAGCCATTACAATCAAACTTATAGTCATATTACATAGTTTTCAAGGTCAAACAGATATATTTTAAACAGATGGATCATCTTCAAGCACTACAGGGATCTATGGAATATGGTATTTAAGACATTTTAATAACATAGGTTCTTATTTTTATGACAATGAGACATGTCTGCTCCTGGCAGCACTGATCTACTTCAAAGAAGATTATGGGCATAGAAGAAACTCCATATGTAGTTGACATTCTTTATGGCAAAAGTTAGCCACTGGGCAAGAAAAGGCTCTTACCTTGACTGCTGATAGTATGATGCCCAAAATGGACATGCAGGACATACAAAATAGAACTGCCCAACTTTGCTAGGACAAGGTATAAAGGTCTTTAATAATATCCTGCTTCATAGAGAAGTCTGTCAGTTATGCTAGGCCTGTAGATCAAAGATGGATGCTCCAATGCTGCAGAGGAACCTTGGATGATTGTTCAGGTAGCCAGCTGTTTCTTTTTTCACATTTTTTGAAAGTTACTTGCTTGCATGTCCTGTTACCCTGGTGTTATTTGGGGGGGGGGTCTCTGAGGAAATTGAAGATGAGATAGTTATAGTTTTCTAGTGACAGTTTTAGAAAAGAGACTCACTAGGAGGTTAAAGTGTATAAGTTTGTGAGACATCAAAAGATAGTTTTTAGTTAGTAATACAAGTTAGATAGAAAATGAATTAGGTACAATCCTTTGGACTCACCAAAATAGGATAAATAATGGAATATTTTCTTTGAATTTGTCATGTTCCTAGACTGGATATTACTGATGTAATTATGTCTTGTATTTATTATATATAGTTGTTGTACCTATTTATATAGTTTTTCTTATGTTAGTTATAACCTTTTTATTTTTGGCACAAAGGGGGATATGTAGTGATATATATTTAATAAAATTAGTCTGGAATATCAGAGTCAACCACAGAACCAAGCCAGGTCAGGGAGGGGTGACCCACACCTGTAATCCTAGCTTTAGAAATGTGGCAAGAGGAAGTTAAGAGAGCTGGGCAGCAGAAGACAAGATGGTTTTATAGCTTGCCCAGATACTTTTTTCCTTTTGGCTGAGGATAGAGAAACTTGCAGTTGGAAGATTCCTGGGGACAGGTCTGAGGAGTTGACTGGGTGAGAAATGACTGTGGTTTGTTTCTCTGTCTCTGATAATCCAGCTTTTCCCTAATATCTGGCTCCAGATTTTAATTATACACCAAATAGTATTCATGCAATACCCTACAACATTAGTTATAGGATAGAAAATGGAACAAAAACCCCCAAGATTTATAGAGCACCACAAAAAACTGCAGATAGTCACAGCAATTCCGAGTAAAGAGAACAATGCTAGAACAATGCCTATTCCAAATTTCACGATAAATTAAGAAGCTCCTGTAATAAAAAAAATTACAGGCACAAATCCAGGCTGACCAATTATTAGCTTTTAACAGAAAGTCACACAGTTTTATTTTATATGGAATTTTGCAAATTACATAGCTCAAGTAGGTGCTGTGTTTGAAGACCTATAACAGAAAGTTGGAGGGGTGAGAAAGGAGACAGAGAGATGCGTGGCCTTTTCCTAAGCCACAGTAAATGGCAAAACAAGGCCAGACCTCTTGCACATGCAAACACAGGTTTGAAGAATTCTGCTGAGTTTGTGAGATGATAGCCTGTGCCTACACAGGCACCTCTACATGCTAGGCTTCATCCCGATGGTTAATATTTGGGATTGGACAAGCACCTGGTACACATTTGCATGGTGTTTCTTTCTGTTGTTTTATTTCATAAAGGTGTGTTGGTTTGAGTTTTTATTGCTGTCAAGAATCACCATGACCATGGCAACTCTTCCAAAGAGAACATTTAATTGAGGTGGTGGCTTACTGTTTCAGCGGTTCAGTCCATTTTCATCATAATGGGGAATATGGCAGTGTACAGACAGATGTGGTTGCTGGCCATATCTTTACCAGAAGGCAGCAAGAAATTGACTGTCTGTCACACTGAAGCTTGAGAAAAGAGACCTCAAAGCCTACCCCCACAGTGACATACTTCCTCCAACAAGGACACAAGGCCCCTAATAGTGCCACTCCCTTTGGGGGCCATTTTCTTTCAAACCACCACATTCCACTCCCTGGAACCCAAAGGTTTATAGTTGCATTCAGTCCAACTTCAAAAGTCTTCATAGTCTATAACAGTCCTAAACTTGTTTAAAAGTCTAAAGTCTCTTCTGAGACTCATGCAATCATTAAACAGTAATCTCCTGTGTTAGCATTTTTGGCATCTCTAGGTGCTTCCAGAGTTCCATGGTTACACATGCTCTGTCAGTACTTGGGCACTGTATTAGTCAGCCCAGGGTACTATGGTCATGCATGCATTTCTAGTTCTCAGGCAAATATCTAGACAGCTAGAGTTACATACTCTGTGGACATGCAATCTATGGGCAGGTGCTAATCCCCTACTAAAGGCAGGCTCCTCCCCTTCTCTCTCTTCCTTTATCTTGCCATGACGTTGAGTCTGTACCTCAGTTCTCTGTGTCTCTGTCTCTCCTCTCCTCTCCTCTCCTCTCCTCTCCTCTCCTCTCCTCTCTCTCCCTCTCCCTCTCCCTCTCCCTCTCCCTCCCTCCCTCCCTCCCTCCCTCCCTCT
>PVIH01006808.1:0-20839 GCA_004025045.1 Sigmodon hispidus | reverse complement strand
CCCAGCAGTCTGAGATATTCCAGGCCCCTGGAACCTGGTCTACCCTTGACAGTCCTACTTTCCCACCTAGTGGACCTCCAGGATGCTCCATCCAACACCAGCGGTTGGTGATCATCCCTCCTCCACTTCTGGCCATTTCCAAGAAGTGAGGCCTTGTTTCTCAAGCATAGTCCTTGCCTTCTTTTCTCACAGTCTTGTTACCAGGTGACTGTGCCTCATTTGGGCGGGCTTCATGTCTCTTTGACATCACTGTCCATTGGTCCCTGCTCTGTTTTTAACAAACCACTCAGCAGCCTGTACCCTAATTATTCTGTCTCACTCGTGGGAAATAAGCCTTCCAGCAGACCTCTATGCTTAATACCCTATTTAAAGGCTTCTAAACTCATCTACCTTTACAGTCAGACTTGGACCCATACCCATTATCTTTGCAACTTCTGTCATTGATTCAATAGATCCAAAACTCTTTACCCAGGCTGTGCACTCTTGTCCCTTTGTCCAGAGTTTCACTGACATTAGGGCCAAGCTTAAGCATCTGGAGAGAGGGTCACTGACCCCACAGGCAGAATTCTTAGTGCTGGCCTTTAAGGTGTACCCTGGGAGAAATGAGAAAGCCCATAAACAAGAATAGCAGATGCTGGCCAATGCCATCCAACTAGCCTCAACCACAGCCTGGGCTCCCTTGGCCCTTAGGTCTCGAGAACCACTGTTGCAAATATGGTCAGGAGGGTCACTAGGCCAGGGCTTGCCCTAATCCTCATGGACCACCTGGGCCATGTCCATAGTGCCATCAATAGGAACAGTGGTCAGTTGACTGCCCCCATGTACCTAGTGGTATGGGGACATCAAATGCGGACCACCTCCCAGCCAACCTTCTAGGCCTGGCCATGGATGACTGAGGGTGCCGGGACTCCCTTGACCTGATCACTGTCATCTTTTATAGGGAGCCCAGATAGTCATTACATTATTGGAGTGATCCATCTTCTTTCTTTTGGACACTGGAGCCACTTACTCAGTCCTAAGGGAGTTTTGGAGACACACCACTCCTTCTTGTCTCCCTATGGTCTGCATAGGGGGACAACCTTACCTACCTCATCAGATTCCACCACTCAATTGCATGTTCAGAGATATCCCTCTCATGCACTCATTTTTAGTTGAGTCAACTTGCCCTGTACCCTAAGGGGAAGAGTTTTTTCTTGGCCAAAGTAGGAGCTTCTATTTCTTTTTCTCCCCATTTGCCTGACTCAGCAGCAGCCTCTTTCCTCATAGCCACCCACCCTAGTGGTTCCAACATGTCATTTCCTCTGCCAGCCTCCCAAGTAGACCTGAAAGTCTGGGACACCCAAGAGCCCTATGTGCTAGACACCATTCCCCCATTGTCATCCAATTACAGGACCCTACCTGCTACATTACCCACCCTCACTCCAGAGCCTTCGGGGCTTAAACCTATCATCTCTGACCTAAGGAAAAAGCTATGCCCCAACTCATCTCCTTTTAACATCCCATATGATTTTTTTCCTGACACTGTCACATTCTCTCATCTCTGCCAATCACACCATGTTTTGTTAAGTTCTCTATGTGTCTCCAGTGACATTCAAAATTTCTAATTAACTAATCAGCTGTTGTTATAAGAACACCGTTAGCCACAGAGCTAGACGTGCAAACACTATCAAATGTGCCTGGGTGTAAAGAACACTGATACCCAGAGACAGTCACACCCCTAGACTCACAATAGAGACTCCTGAAACAGGTTTTACTGTAACAGTTTATTATTACCTTCCCTCTGCAGTTCTACTTGATCGTGGTGGATGATATTTTTTATATATTGTTGTATATGGTTTGCCAAAATTTTGTTGAGAATTTTTGCATTAATATTCATGAGGGAAATTGGTCTGTAATTCTCCTTCTTTGTTGTGTCTTTGAGTGGCTTGGGTATTAGGGTAATTGTGGCCTCATAAAAGGAATTTGGCAATATTCCTTCAGTTTCTACTGTGTGAAATAGTTTCTGGAGTAACGGTAGTAATTCTTCTTGGAATGTCTGGTAGAATTTGGCACTGAAACCATCTGGACCAGGGCTTTTATTTTTGGGGAGGCTTTTAATGACAGCTTCAATTTCCTTAAGGGTTATAGGCCTGTTTAGGTAATTAATATGATCTTCATTTAATTTTGGTAGGTGGTACCTGTCGAGAAAGCTGCCCATTTCTTCTAGGTTTTCCACTTTTGTGGAATACAGATTTTCAAAATATGATCTAATAATTCTCTGGATTTCCTGGGGGTCTGTTGTTATGTCTCCCTTTTCATTTCTGATTTTGTTGATTTGAACACTCTCTCTCTGTTTTTTGATTAGTTTGGCTAAGAGCTTATCTATCTTGTTAACTTTTTCAAAGAACCAACTCTTAGATTCATTGATTCTTTGTATTGTTCTTTTTGTTTCAATTGTATTGATTTCAGCTCTAAGTTTGATTATTTCCTGCCATCTACTCCTTCTAGGTGAGTTGGCTTCTAATTGTTCTAAGGCTTTCAGCTGAGCTGTTAGGTCTCTAGTGTGGGATTTCTCTAGGTTTTTCATGTAGGCATCTAGCGCAATGAATTTTCCTCTTAAGACTGCTTTCATTGTGTTCCACAAGTTTGGATATGTTGTGGATTCATTTTCATTAAATTCTAGGAAGACTTTGATTTCTTTCTTAATTTCTTCCTTGACCCAGAGATGGTTCAGCTGAGTGATGTTTAGTTTCCATGAGTTGGTAGTCTTTCTTTGATTTTTAATGTTGTTGAACTCTAACTTTAGGCCCTGGTGGTCTGATATGTTACAAGGGATTATTTCCATTTTTTGTATGTGTTGATATTTGCTTTATGACCAATTATGTGGTCAATTTTAGAGAAAGTTCCATGAGGAGCTGAGAAATATGTATATTCCTTTGTGTTTGGTTGGAAGCTTCTGTAGATATCTATTAAATCCATTTGCATCATAACTTCTTTTAGACTCCTTATTTCTATGTTGAGGCTCTGTCTGGTTGACCTATCCAGGGTTGAAAGTGGGGTATTGAAGTCTCCCACTATTAGGGTGTAAGAAATGATGTGGGATTCGAGCTTTAGCAGTGTTTCTTTTACATAAGTAGGTGCCCTTATATTAGGGGCATAAATTTTCAGAATTGAAATCTCCTCTTGACCAATTTTTCCTGTGATGAATAAGTAGTGACCATCTTGGTCCCTTTTAATTGCTTTTAGCTTAAAGTCTACTTTGTTAGATATTAGGATTGCAACCCCTGCTTGTTTTTTAGGACCATTTGACTGGAAAATCTTTTCCCAACCCTTTATTCTAAGGCTGTGTCTGTCCTTGCAGTTGAGGTGTGTTTCTTGTAGGGAACAGAAGGATGGCTTCTGTTGTTGTATCCATCTTGTTAGTGTGTGACATTTTATAGGAGAGTTGAGTCCATTGATATTAAGGGAAATTGGTGACCATTGATTCATATTTCCTGCCATTTTTGGTGGTAACTTGCTTGTATTTCCTTTCTCTGGAGTATTCTTCTGTGGGATTATTGATTGTTTGTGGTTTCACGGGTGTATCTGTGGTTCTTGGAGTTTTCCCTCTAATACTCTCTGTAGTGCTGGATTGGTAGATAGATATTCTTTGAGTCTGACTTTGTCCTGAAATACCTTGTTTACTCCATCTATGGTGAGTGATAATTTTGCAGGGTATAGTATTCTAGTTTGGCAGCCATGCTGTTTTAGCATCTGTATAACTTCTGACCAAGCCCTTCTAGCTTTCATCGTTTCCATTGAATAGTCAGGTGCTATTCTGATGGGTCTGCCTTTATATGTAAATTGGCCCTTTTCTTTAGCAGCTCTTAAAATTTTTTCTTTGTTCTGTATGTTTTGTGGCTTGATTATAATGTGGCACGCTGACTTTTTTGGGGGGTTATATCTATTTGGTGTTCTGTAAGCTTCTTGTATCTTTATAGGCATTTCCTTCTTCAGGTTGGGACATTTTCTTCTATGATTTTATTGAAAACATTATTTGTGCCTTTGAGCTGTTATTCTTCTCCTTCTTCTATTCCTATTATTCTCAAGTTAGGTCTTTTCATGGTGTCCCAGATTTCCTGAACATTTTGAGTTATGGCTTTTTAGTTTTATTATTTTCTTTGATTGATATATCTATTTGAGCTACTGAATCTTCTACTTCAGAGATTCTATCTTCCATCTCTTGAACTCTGTTTGTTATGCTTGTATGTATGGTTCCAGCTTTTTTCTTCAGATTTTCTATTTCCATCTCTGACTCATTTTGTGCCTTTTTTATTGATTCTATTTCAGCTTTTAGTTCCTGGCATGTTTCTTTCATAGATTTGTTCATCTCTTCCAATTTTTTGTTTGTATTTTCTTCTATTTCTTTAAGGCTATTTTTCATATCTTCTTTGAGAGCTTCGATGATCATCATAAAGTAATTTTTGGTGTTGCTTCCTTCTGTTTCCTCTTCATTGCTGAGTTCAGGACTTGTATTTGTAGGATCGCCACTTTCTTCTGGAGTTACCTTGTTGTTCTTTATATTATTATGTAATTTTTTGCACTGACGTTTGCCCATGGCTTCAGTTGTTCACAATTAGGTGGCTCCTGGTCAGTTGTGGCACTCAGGATTGTGTGTCTCCTGTGACCTCTGAGGAAAAGTCTGCTCAATCTCTACCTCTGCTCTGGGCAGGGGACTGAATTTCCAGTCTTCAGTCTTTCTCTGTTTGAATAATTGGAGGCGGGGTGGTGGCCATGCAAATTCCCCAGAAATTTGCAGGATACAGGCCTGCTGACCCCTGCTTACCTCTGGGCAGGGTCTGAGTCTGTCCTTCAGGGTCCCCAGTCCTTATCCGTTTGCTCAGTTGGAGGTGGGTAGTCATGCAAATTTCCTCAGCAGCAGCTGGGGGGGACCGTGGCAGTCAGAGCTTATCTCCGTCTGCTACAGAGTTCATGGGTACCCTCTCTGCGGACAGCACCCGGTCCGGAAGCAATTTCAAAAACCTGGAGCCCCCAACTTTTCACTTTTTTATAAAAAAAAGAAGGAAGGAATGTTAGCATTTCCGGCATCTCTAGCTGCCTCCAGAATCCTATGGCCACACATGTACTGTACTAGTCATAGTTCCCAGGGTCCTATGGCCACACGTGTTGCCAATACTCAGGTCAATATTTAGACAGCCCAGAGTTACATACTCTGTGCATATGCAATCTGTGGACAGGTGCCAATCCCTTAGTGAAGGTAAGCTCCTCCCCTTCTCTCTCTCACTTTTTTTGGCCATGAGGTCACTGTACCTCAGTTCTCTCTCTCTCTCTCCTTACTAAGCTGTTCTGTGTCTGCTTTTTTTTTATCCTTTCCCAATAGAACTTTCCATGTGAGTGCTGTCTGCATGGTATCTTTGTCTCTCACTAGCTGTGACTGCCACACACCATTTTTTAAAAATACAACACCCTGTAAAGTTAAAATAAAAAGCATATCACTTATTTCCAACATATATACACAATACTCTTCTAAAACACAGGAAAGGGAGCATAATGAGGAAATACTGGACACAAGCAAGATTGAAAACCAGCTGGACAAACTGTGCATCTTCATGCCTGATATAGAAATAATCTTCAGGCTTCCAACTTCACTGAGCTTTGCTGACTGCAGCCCACTTCTTTCTCTTGGGCTGGTTTCACTCCCTTGGCAGGTATCCCACAACTCTGGCATCTCTAACATCGTAGGTTCTCCAAGACAATCCAGGCTTTAATCTCATAGCTTCATGAGATGGCTTCTCTACTACACCCTCATTCAGGGACACCCCTGACACATGCCTGGCCTCAGTAGCTTTATTCCATAACTCCTTCTTTCTATTCTTAACTCTAAATCCAGAACCATGTGGCTGAAGCTGCCAAGTCCTGCTGATTACTGGGACTGGAACATGCCCGCCTTGTTCAATTACATCTTCACCAGCTCTCTGTCCTTCACTGCCTTAGCTTGACTGTCCTGAAACTTGCTCTGTAGACCAGGGTGCCCTCAAACTCACAGGCAGCCTCTGCTTTCCCAGTGCTGGGATTAAAGATGTGTCCCACCATACTGGGTTCTAAGCTTTTCTTTAGTTTCTTTTTACAAATTGGAAATTAGCTAGGAGGGATCTTGGCCTGAAGTCACCACTCTCTTTATTCATTTTCTTAATCAATTTATATCCTTGAATGTAGATAGAATTTAATTATCTTCAGTCCATTTTCTGATGCTCCTTTGTCCCTTAAAATTTACATTTTGTAATTTACCCTGCTCAGGTTACTCCTTTTTATTACGAATCTTCATTAGACTTGAAACTAAAAGGCACAGGGCAGAGTCTATATTAGGCTGTTTTGAGATTTTCTCTGCCAATGGAATTAATCCCAAACTCTTCATTTTAGCCTTAAGCAGACTCTTAGGACAAGGGCAAAAGGCAGCCACTTTCTTTATCAAAATATTACGAGAATAATTTCTAGACTACATACTAAAATTTTTCTCATCAGAAACCTCTGGAGTGAGCCTCTGACAGTTCATATTACCCTTAGCACCTCTGTCTCCCATGATTCTGCTAGCATTAGTGCTTAAGGTATTCCATTGCTTTCCTAATCCAAAGTCCAATTACTCCAAATAAAAACATGGCCAGTCATATCACAGCAATACCCCAATCACTGGTACCAGCTTCTGTCTTAGTTTGGGTTTCTATTATTGTGAAGAGTCACCATGACCATGGCAACTCTTCTAAAGACAACATTGAGGTGATGGCTTACAGTTTCAGAGGTTCAGTCCATTATCATCATGATGGAGAGTATGTGATGCATCACTGACTGTCACACTGAAGCTTGAGAACAGAGACATCAAAGCCCACCCCCACAGTGACACACTTCCTCCAACAAGGCCACACCTCCTCCAAGACCACACCTACTCCAAGGCCACACCTCCTAATAGTACCAGTCCCTTTGGGATCCATTTCTTTTCAAACCATCAAAGAGGTAAAAATTACACACCATGAAAAGGGACCACTTAAAGTGTAGAATTGAGTGGTGTTTTAGTTGTAGTACAACAACCTCATTAATACACCTAGTTCTAAAACAATGTTATCACTTCTAAAGGAAACCTTTACCCACTCAGGAGCTGATCCCCACCCCACCTAGCCTGAGTTCCTGTCATCCTCAGACTGTTTTTGTGCTTTCATGGGTTTATCTATTCTTAATGGACTGTATATAGAGGCTCCTACATTATGACATCCTAAATCTAGTTTACTTAATATGGTTTTGAGCTTTACTCACATTTCAAGTGATGTATGAGGCACTGAAATATTGTAGTTCATTTATATTCTAGTATTTTCCACAGATACTTCTCAGCTTTGGTTTGACTATGTATCAATAAGTCCATCACAAGGTCAGAATTTTGTAAACTGAAAGTGAATTTTGTACTATGTATAACTTCATAGCTCAGTAACACATTGTGTCATGGGGCATCTGTTGTTATCATAAGTGTATGTGGGGTTGAGTGGGAACCACGACTTTCTGTCACTACCTAGCAATGTGAGCATAGGAAAGAAGAAAACTCCAAGTTTACAGGCTTTCAGATGAATGTAAATGACGTGTACACTAGAGTTAGAACGTAAATCAGTGGCTGGAGTGAGTGTTCAGCAAAGTGATTTCCTGGTAGGCATGAAGGCCTAACTTCAGATCCCCTACACCCACATGAAAAGCCACTCATGGTGGTACCTATGCCATCCTAGCACTGGGGAAGCAAAGAGACACAGAAGGGTCCCTGAGCAAATCAGCAAGCTCCAGTTTCACTAAGAGACTTTGTCTTGACTGATAGACAGACAGACAGATAAACAAAGTGGAGAACAATTGAGTAAGATACCCAATATTGACTTCTGGCTTGCACACACACACACACACACACACACACACACCATATGTGTGTATGCCTACATGAACATGTATACACACACAGGGTTCTATCAGCCATCATGAAGTCAGTAGCTGACTGCATAAAACACATCTGGTTTATTTACTTACCTTGTTTGTTGATAAACACATGGGTTATTTTACCCTTTAGCTACTGTGAGTGCTCCCATAAATGTATGTGCACAAGTACTTAAATACCTATTTCAGTTATTTTCATATGTATTTCTGGGGACCTGGCTCTATTGGAATATGTTGATTTTTGAAAAATTGCGGATGGTTTTACATAGTGGCCTAACCATTTTTCATTCATAGCAGCAATGAGCATGGGACTCCTTTGCTCTATACCTTTGACAACACGTGTCATTTGCTGTTTTCTTCTAACAGCAGCCAGGCTAGTCAGTATGAATTATGTCTTACTGTGCTCTTAAAAGTATTTTCCTTATTTTTTGAGAATAAGTACATCATTTCTTCCTTTCCTGTCCATAAGCCCTCCCATATATTCCTCCTTGCTTTCTCTCAAATTCATACCTTCCATTGTTCTCTCTCTCTCTCTCTCTCTCTCTCTCTCCCCCCCCCCCTCTCAGTACATCTTATTTAGTCTGCATAGTGCTATTGTCTGTATATATGGTACTGATCATTTGGCCCTGACTGGCCAGATGCTGCGCTTTTTCACAAGGAATCCTTTTCTCATCACTCCCTGGTGGCCTGTAGTCCTTGGCGGAGGGGCGAGACCTCAAGGCCTCTACACCTTTGCTTCAGCATGCCTTGTAATCCTTGTTCAGTTCAGATTTGGGCAGTTGTGTTGGTGATATTTTTCTAACATTTCAAAGAGACTCAGCCTCACAGCAAACTCTGTGACCCTCTCTCTGGCTCTCACAGTTTTTCTGTGTCCTCTTCACAGTGTTCCCTGAGCCTCTGGTGCAGGGTATTTTGTAGATGCACCTATTGTGAGTGGACTCCACAGCTCTGCATTTTGATTGCTTGTGGTTTTCTGTAGTGGCCTCTATCTGTTTCAAAGAGAAGTTTTGTTGATGAGGAGTGAAAACTACACTTTCCTGAGGATATAAGACCAAATATTTAGAGATTGTTGTTAGGGATTATGCTGGTTTGTAAAGTGGCTATAGGTTCTTTTTCAAGATTTATGATGTCACTGGCCCTGAGTAGTAGTAGTAGTAGACGTCCAGGACCAGGTGTGGTTTCCCTCTTGTTGAGCAGATGCTAATTCTAATTAAAGAGCTGTTGGTTACCACCAAGGTATGTGTGACACTACTATACCTAAGATTCTTATGCCATGCTTGTCACTGCAGTTCATAGCTGGGTGGAGCTGTGAGTGTGCTCCTCTCCTTTGGAGGTTTGCAGTTGCCTTCTGGTTCTCAGGGAGGACACTTTCAGGTCACTTCCATTTCAGGTCTCTTCAGCAATAGAAACTGCCCTTACACCTCTGAGAGGTAACCAAGGTCAATAGCAATTGGCTGTGTGTTTTGGGAGTCTTTTGGACAACTGTGACCAACAACTTACAAAAGGAATTCTCATGCCTGGTGTTGAGGGTTTTGTTTTTTGTATCAAGCTTTCTTGTGTTCCTTGGACTGCTAGCCCACAAATAATGACCCAGAAACTTAGTATTAATTATGAAAAGTCAGCCTGTAGCTTAGGCTTGTTTCTAACCAGCTCTTATATCTTAAATTAACCCATTTCTATCCATCTACAGCCTACCACATGGCTCCTGACTGTTATCTCTCCTCTTACACATCCTGCTTCCTCCACATCTGGCTTGTGACTCTGCCTTTCTTCTTCCCAGAGTTTTCTCTGTCTGGAAGTCCTGCCTCTACCTCTTGCCTAACTATTGGCCATTCAGCTTTTCAGCAATCACAGCAGCACATCTTCACACAATATACAAATATCCCACAGCAGGTTTTCTCAGATGGTCTTTGGCTCTTGGAAGGAACATTGTCAATCTAGATGGGAATTTTTCATTTAAATTATATATTTATATTTATATACTGACTTATATGTGATATAGGTATTTTTAGATAGTTAATCCTATGAGTTCTTGCAACTTTTCTAGATATCCTTACTGTTATTATCCCTCTCCTCCCTCTGTGTTTGTCTCCCTCCCTTTTCCCTAATTATAGCACCCCCATTTTTATTTCCCCTATCAGGATCAGGTCACTTGTAGCCTGGTATTTCTCTCTCTATTACCTCCTCACTCACCTACCCAGCAGTGGTCTATTGTTGCTTTCCCAGTGTCTGCATTACTCCAGAATATATATTCACATTTGAAGATTTGTAACATGGAGCCCCCAAGTAGAGAGAACATGTGACCTTTGTCTTTATGAGTCAGGGTTGTTCACTCAGTATGATCTTGTCAATTCTATTCATCTCCAGATCCAGATCCTGGAGAGGGATCTGACTGCGCTCTTGATTTTCATCTCTACCATGGTGGGTGATGCTGGGTACCTTTCATTTGTCTGTTGTCTTATTACAACATCTTTGGAGAAATGTGTATCAAATTTTTTTTTGCTAGCTTTTGAATTTGTTTCTTTTTGGTTTTGAGCTCTAAGTTTTTGTTGTTTTTGTTTTGTTTTTTAAAAAATGTGCTGGTTGCAAATCTCTTCCAGATACAAGGTTTACAAATATTTTCTTTCATTGTGTTAGGTTGACATTTATTTTCTCAATAATGTCTTTTTATGCACTGCTGTGTCACAAGGCCCCCAAAAAGATCACCAGAGCTGCAAACTCTTTGAAATGCAAAAGCAAGGTTTATTAAAAGTTACTAGTCAAGGTTTATTAAAAGTTATGAGTCACGTGACAAGGACCTCAGTCTGGTTCACAGGCTTGAAGCCAGAGAGAGGTACCACCCCTTTTTGAGCTGGGTTTTTAAGGGCTAAAACCACGAGGCAGGGTTACTTGGGGTTAGGATCCAGATATCCTGCGAATTAGCTCATGCTCTGGAACTTTTCATAGTTTAGCATTCCTGACCCCACTTGGGTGGTGTGGCCTATGGGTTTTCACTGCCTTAGGGATGGATCATCCAGGTGTCCCTAGATAGCACTTAGCTCATTCTTTCTTGGAACTGGGCAAGCCCCTGCCAATAATGTGAAACTGAACTCTATTTTATCTCTATGGCTACTAGAATACAAAATGGGATGTCTTGAGCTAAGTTTACTGTCTTTACTACCTTTTTTGGTTTGTTGGTTTTTTTTTCAGAACATGATTTCTCTGGGTAGCTCTGGATGTACTGGATCTTTCTCTATAGACCAGGCTGGCCTCAAACTCAAAAACAGTTTTGTTTTCCTCTGTCTCCGGAGTGCTGAGATTAAAAGCATATGCTACTAAGCCAAACTTTTTTCTTTTCTTTCTTTCTTTTTTTTTTTTTTTTGAAGGGGGGACAGGATCTTACTAATTATCCTTTGATGGTTTGTCTTTCATAATCTAGGGCAGGCTTATCTCAAATTCACAGAGACCCTATTGCCTCTGTCTCCCAAGAGCTAAGATTAGAGAAATGTGCTACCATAGCTGGATTCCATTCTGATGTTTTTGTGAATTCCAATAGACTTTTCTTTTGTTGATTAGTTTTTTTTTGAGCCATTTTAGAGTCTAGTATCAAATAGAGGTCACAAAGACTTACTCTCTGTTTTATTCTGAGAGTTTTATTGTTTCAGCTTCCAGATTTAGATCTTTGAGCTAATTGAATTAATCTTTTTATAATATAAACCAGGCTGGGTGTTTTGGAAGAAAATGGCCCCCAAAGGGAGCCACTGCTAGGTGTGGCTTGTTAGAAAGTATGTTACTGTGGGGCGAGCTTTGAGGGCTCTTACTGCAGCTTCCCTCGGTGTGATTGTCAGTCAGTTTCCTGTTGCCTGTAAGCAAAGCTGCAGCCACCCCACCTCTCTCTTCATGTCACCATGCTCCCTGTCATGAGAATAACAGACTGAACCTCTAAAACTGTAAGCGAGCCACCCCAATTAAATAATTTCTTTATAAGTGTTGCTGTGGTCATGACATCTCTTCACAGCAATCAAAGCTCTAAGATACTAGGGGTCCAACTTCATTCTTTTTCATCCATTGGTAATGGGGACTATTCTTCTGCATTCTGTTGTCTTGGTATTGCTGTTGATTAGTCATAGATATTTGGTGTTGTTTCTGAACTCTCAGTTCTCCTCATTGGCCCATGTATCTTATCATTTGTGTATGAACGTGTCATGTTGGCTTGTGGCCTGCCTTCTACAGACACAGGATACATCAGCTCATTCTGGATAGAGATCAAATGTGTAGTTGTCCTAGTCTGTTTTCTGTGTCTGCAACAGAGTATCCAGGTAATCTATAATGGCAGAATGTTTATTTGGTCCTGTCTTATGAGCCAGGGAATTCCCACATTGAGAAGCGCTAATGAGGCCCTCATGCTGCTGGAACTCACAACACAAAGTGGAAGGGTCTCATGACAATGGAGGAGGCAAGAGAGAGCTGAGAAAGTTAAACTTGATTTGGTGACAACTCACTGTCAAGGTAATTAATCTAGTTTCACACAGGAGAGCACTGACTGAGGCTGGACGCCTGCGAGTCTTCTGATTTCCTAAGACCAGCACTCCCCGTGAAGTCCCCTCCCATCACTATTCACCATATTGAGACTGAAGGCTCCAACCCACGAACAGGACACACTCACAACCCATCAAATCTTTTTGGATGTTTTGGTAACAGAATAATGCTGTTAACATTAGGCACAGGTTCTGTCAACAAGTAGACTGAGATAATGGGCTAGGAAATTTCTCAAGAACTTGAAATAAATGTTTAAATAGCAACAGCCTAATGTAATCTTACTTGGCAGACCTGTACAAGAACCATAGTTTCTATTATCTTGGTAGATGAATTCCTTCTACAAATACAAGACCAACATGTCTAGGGGAGAAAGATAAACCAAAGACACTGCAAGGAACTTGGGAAATGTTCTGTGTGGTAAAAGCATGTGTAGCACGGGAGAGCATTGGAATGGACTTGCAATCTCCCCACTCTCAGCCTTCGAGTGTAAGAGCTTGCTATAGTGACTTTTCTGTTACTGTGATAAAACACCATGACCCATGGTGATTTAAGGCAGAAAGGGCTAATTTGACTTACAGTTGCAGAGAGTTAGAGTTCATAATGGCTTGAATGCAGGAACAGGAAGCAGAGAGGTGAATTTTCATCAGAATGGGAACAGGAAGTGAGGTGAGGCTACAAGCCCTCAAAGCTGGTCCCCAGTGACATCCTCCTAAAGGTTCCATAACTTCCCCAAATGGTGCTACCAACTAGGGACCAAGTCTGTAAACACATGAGCCAATGAGGGACAGCCCTCATTCAAACCACAACAGTGGTCAAACTTTCTAAGACTAAATTTAGTTTAACTATATATGATAAAGCTTATTAAATTATTTAATATTTGATTAAATAAAAAGTATTTATAGTCTATTACATATATATGTATTTAGATAATTACCACACATTATTTACATTTGTGTTATAATGTAGTAACTATTTAGACACTTGAGAATATTTTTATAAATATTTATTTATTATGTATACATATACAGAAGAGGGAACTAGATCTCATCATAGATGGTTGTGAGCCACCATGTGGTTGCTGGGAATTGAACTCAGAACCTCTGGAAGAACATCTCTTCAGCCACCAAAATAATTTTCTAACAACAGTTCATTGAGTGTTAGGTTTATGTATCATGCTAGATGACATTTGTTAACTTATTCTACTCTATAGTTGCCTTAGATGAGCAATCATGTGCTTTCATGACACAAGGGTGGAACATGGGCAAACTATGCCTTCCTGAAGCTGACAGGTCCTTGTTGAGTCTTGTAGGTAATCTAGGTAGCTGAGTTGCTCTGCCTTCTCTGGTTCTACTGGGTCTGAACTAAAGCTTCAGACTCAGCTCCCGTGTTAATTAGAATCTACCATTGGTCCACATTCATCTTAGCTTCTCAATTTAGCCAAGGCCCAAGGAAGTTTTTCCATATAGAATTTGGCTAATATGCTAAGGGAACCCTCAAAAGAACTAGAAAAGAAAACACCAAATCAGTGAAATAGTAAGTTTAGTGAACATGTATCAGTGGATCCCAAAAGAACAATGCTTCCTCATGCCGACATTTCTACAAAAATCTTTGTCTAGACTCAGTTTTCTATATACCACCCCAATACCCCTTTCTTGAGTTTCAGAACATTATGAAATCATTTCTGGATAAACTCACTTCAATTCCTAGATTAGAAATCCCAGAAGTTCCCTAACCTCTGAGGGGTTAGTGAGGGTCAGAATTACTAGCAGAGGGCTGTAGCAAATATCTACATATTTAGCAGTTGTAAATACAGTCAACAAACCTTTAAGTAATGTGTTATAGTATCCTTTTTTAGTAAATGGAACTTTACAGTGACCCAGGGACAGGTCTGAGGCTTGGTTGTCCTGCCCTGTCCATAACATTCTCATCTTATTTCATGGAGGTCATTGAGATCTGTGTGCATGCTCCAGCCAGTAGCCAAGATCCAAAACATGGGGAAGAAGAAGGAAAAAGAGCCTTCTGCACATGTTTGTGTTTTTGAGCTAAGAAAGCAAAAGAGGGTAGTGGGGCAAGGTCAGTGCTGTAAATAAGTGCTTCAAATACATGTAACAGAGCGTCACCACACTCATCATTCTGCAGAATTTGTATGTGCCTTAGCAGATGCAGTACCTGAGTTGAGAGTTACTCGCAGTCCCACAGACCTTCAACATCCAGTTTGCTTTGTGAGGCTTTGGAATTTAACTATTGTTCAAAATGAGTAGAAAAGTCCCAGAAATAACCTATTAGGTTTTTTTGTTTTTGTTTTTGTTTTTTGAGGAGTGAAATATTCAATATGGTCCTTACTTAAGAATTTCTTTTCTTAAAATCCAGGGGATAGGGAGGAATGGGGGAGGGACTCAATATTCAAGAGATACTAGACAGTTCCTCAACAACTAGACAAAAATAGTCAAATTGGATATAATGTGTAAATCTTATTTTAAAAAAAGCCTGGATTATTTTTAAAGTAAATTCATTGTAGTCCAAGTCAACAGAACACTAGAACTCATTCTAATTTTCCAAGTACCTCAAGTATCTCATTATTAATACTTATATGCTAAGGCTATATTTTTGTATTTTACAATAGAGAATGAAATGTTGTATAAATGAAATTAAAAACAAAATGACAAAAACATAGTTGTATCTGATTCAATTACTCTGTCTGCCTAAAGTATAAACCTTTTGAAATAGTATCTAAGGAGTTTGATGAGGTAGGCTAGAGTGCTGCAATCTGTACCACAGATCAAGTCCTGCTTGGATACCACCTGTCATTGCCTGAACTCATCTCCAGGGCATTGATGGAGGTCCTGGTAACAGGAATCCTCTTGCCTGGTAACTATGGAAGCAAACTTTCTCTTCATTGAACGTGGTATTCCTAACAGAATTTACTCCTTAATTTTCTTTCCTAAGGATGTTGGGTTTCTAGGTAGCACAATGGATTCCAAGAGAAAACAGAAGGAAATAACCTTAAAAACATCTTAATGAAGACTATAGAAACCTTAAAAGAAGATATAAAATATGCCCTTAAAGAAGTAGAAGAAAATACAAACAAAATATTGGAGGAGATTAACAAATCCCTGAAAGAAAATAAAGAATACTAAGAAAAAGAAAACCAACAGGTGAGAGAAACATTCCAGGAATTAAAAATTGAAATAGAAGCAGTAAAGAAGGTACAAACAGAGGCAAAGCTGGAAATAGAAAACCTGAAGAAAAGAACTGGAACCACAGATTTAAGCATAACCAACAGAATCCAAGAGATGGAAAAGAGAATCTCTACAGTTGAAGATTCAATAGTGGAAATAGATACATCAGTCAAAGAAAGCACTACAACCAAAAAAGCTATAACACAAAATGTCCAGAAAATTTGTAACACCGTGAAAAGACCAAACCTGAAAATAATTGGAATAAAAGAATATCTGCTCAAACGCACAGAAAATATAATCAATAAAAACATAGAAGAAAATTTTCTCAACCTAAAGAAGGAAATGCCTATAAAAACACAACAAGTTTACAGAACACCAACTAGATTAGACCCCACCCTAAAAAGTCTGCTTGCCACATAATAATCAAGTCACTAAAACTACAGAACAAAGAAACAATACTAAGAGCTGTGAAGGACCAAATTACCTATAAAGGCTGACCCATAAGAATAATACCAGATTACTCAATGGAAACAATGAAAGCAAGAAGGTCCTGTGTAGTCATTATATAGACACTAAAAGAACATAGCTGACAACTCTGACTACTATACCCAGCAAAACTATCAATCACCATAGATGGAGTAAACAAGATATTTCCTGACAAAGTCAGATTTAAACAATACCTATCCACAAATCCATCCCTACAGATAGCACTAGAAGGAAAACTCTAATGTAAAGAAACCAGATGCACCCATGAAACCACAAACAATTGATAATCCCAGAGAAGAAAAACCCAAAAAGGGGAAATACACACAAGCTACCACCAAAAATGACAGGAAATAACAAACAGTGCTTATTAATATCCCTTAATATCAATGGACTCAATTCACCTATAAAAAGAAACACTCTAACACAGTGGATACAAAAACAGAAGCCATCCTTCTGCTGCATACAAGAAACACACCTCAACTTCAAAGACAAACACAGGCTCAGAGTAAAGGTTTGGGAAAAGACTTTCCAATCAAATGGTCCTAAGGAATGAGCTGGTATAGCCATTCTAATATCTAACAAAATGGACTTTTAACTAAAATCAATCAAAAGAAACCAGAAAGATATTACTTATTCATAGCAGGAAAAAATTCAGCAGGATGAAGTCTCAATCCTGAATATTTATACCCCTAATATAAGGACACTTACATATATAAAAGACAGCATACATAATAGGAAAGGATCTTTACCAACCCCATATGAACTCCTGACAAAGAGCTGATCTCCAAAATATATGAAGAACTCAAGAAACTAGACATTAAAATTCCAAACAATAAAATTAAAAGATGAGTTATAGATCTAAGCAAATAATTCTAAACAGAAGAATCTCAAATGGCCAAATTACATGTAAGAAAATGCTCAAAATCCTTAGTCATCACACAAATGCAAATTAAAATGACTCTGAGATACCACCTTACACTTGTCAAAATGGCTAAGATAAAAATTTCTGGTGATAGTTTATGCTGGAGGGGATGTGGAGCAAGGGGAACACTTCTCCACTGCTTTTGGGAGTGCAAACTTGCACAGCCACTTAGGAAATCAGTATAGTGGTTTCTCAGAAAATTGGAAATCAATATACCTCAAGACCCAGCAATACCACTCTTGGGCATATGCCCAAGGGATTCTCAATCATATCACAATAACACTTGCTCAACTATATTCACTGAAGCCTTATTAGTAATAGCCAGTTCCTGGAAACAACCTAGATGCCCTTAAACTGAAGACTGGATAAAGAAAATGTGGTATATATACAATTGAATATTATTCAGCAGTAAAAAACAATGACTTCATGAAATTTGCAGGTAAATGTATGGAACTAAAAAATATTATCCTGAGTGAGGTAATCCAGACTCAGAAAGACAAACATGCTTTCTACTCACTCATAAGTGGATATTAGACATAAAGAATAGCATAACCAGACTATAACCCACAGCTCCAGAGAAGCTAGCTAGCAAGAATGACCATAAGAAGGATGCATGGATCACCTTGGGAAGTAGAAATAGATGAGATCTTCTGAGTAAACTTGTGAGGCCTGGGGGAGCAAAAGAGGGGAGAAAATGGGAAATGAGAACATAAGGGAATGGGTTAGTCCAGTTGGAATGGGGACTAACAAAAACCTTTTGGGGTGCCAGCCCCAAATAGGTTTTCTCCCAGAGCTTCACAATGATGTGTGACCACCAGCAGGGGAGGGGGATCTACACAGGAATCTCAGGAATCAGAGCAATTTCTCTTAATATATCTTTAATGGCATGACCTCTTTAATGGCATGATGAATGCGACAATGAAAGTATAGGTTTATATACCCCAATCAGACCAGGTTCCCCCCATAAGGCCATGCAGGCAGTAAAAGAGGAGCAGGAGTTCTTGGTTGCTAGGTGACTAAATAAACAATGAGGGAGACCTTTATAGCCTCTTTTTTTTTTTTTTTTTTTTTTTTTTTTTTTTTTTTTTTTTTTTTTTTTTTTTTTTTTTTTTTGCTGAAGTACCTTTCCAAGGAGAGAACTTGTGAAGGCTTAACTTGCATAAGAAGCAGAACCTGACTGTTTAGGTCTTAACACTTAAGAATAGATGTTTTGATGCCTGCTACTGGGAGTAGGTGAATATCTTTTTCCTTAAACCTTCAGGTTAGGATCTTGTGTTGGTGAGTCCAGGTGTAAATACAAGGAGTTGGGGTGGAGGGGGCTTGGACCTGCCTCATATGAATGTACCAGGCTTTGCTGATTCCCCATGAAAGGTCTTATTTTTTTTTGGAGGATCCTGGCTGGCAGGGAAGGCTGGACAGGGAGAGCAAGAGGTGGGATGAGAGGGGGATCTGTGGTTGGTATGAAAAATGAATTTTAAAAGTTCTTTAAAAGAAAAGGTGTGTCAGTTGGCTCTGATTGGCTGTTGTTTCCTGTAATGCTCTCCATCTCTTGCAAAGGGAAGTTTCCTTGATGAAGGGTAAGAACTTTACTTTTATGTGGGTATAAAAACAAATATTTAGAATATACTTTTGGAATATGCTGGTTTATCAGAGTGAGAATCAATTTTAAGAATATCAAGAAATGCACATTTATAAAAATTTATTTAGGGCTTTTGAAACTCCATCAGTGTCCAGAGCAGAGTCAAAAGTGAGCAGATCTCACCTTCTGGACTCCAGCCTGGAGAATTTCTCTCTAGGATAGGGCTCCCACCCAAAAGTCTGATCTCAGACTCCTCCCAGCAGAAGGCCCTAGACCTTGCCCAGCTGGGCTTCGTCTCCAGGGTGAACTGCATCATCAGGCAAGAACTGAGGGCCTTGGAAATGCTGTCCCCTGTCCAGAGCAGAGTCAAAGATCAAACAGAACCCTTGTTCAGAGCAAATAAGAGGCACACAAACCCTCTTTCCACAACTGACTAGGAGCTGACTAATTGGAACCACTGAAGCTATGGGCGGATGCCAGTGCAAGAATACATATAATAATATAAAGAACAACAAGGCAACACTAGAAGAAACTGATGGTTCTACAACTACAAGACCTGAACAGAGCAATGAAGAGGAATCAGAAGGAAACAACACCAATAATACCTTTATGAAGATTATTGAAGCCTACAAAGAGAATGTGAAAAAATCTCTTAGAGAAATAGAAGAAAATACAAACAAAAAATTGGAAGAGATGAACAAATCCTGGAAAGAAAACCAAGAAAAGGAAAACAAAAAAAAAAATCAAAGAAACATTCCATGAACTAAAAAATGAAACTGAAACAATAACAAAGACACAAAATGAGGCAAAGGGGGAAATAGAAATCCTGAAGAAAAGAGCTGGAACTACAGATACAAGTATAACCAACAGAATCCAAGAGATGAAAGAGAGAATCTCTGGAGTGGAAGACTCAGTAGCAGAAATAGATACATCAGTCAAAGAAAACACTAAAACCAAAAAAGCCACAATACAAAACATAGAGAAAATTACTTTCACCCTTGGGTAGGTCAACCAGACAGAGACTCAACAGAAAAATATGGAGTCTAATAGAGATTATGATACAAATGGGTTTAATAAATATTTACAGAAGCTTCCACCCAAACACAAAGGAATATACATATTTCTCAGTACCACATGAAACTTTTTCTAAAATTGACCACATAATTGGTCATAAAGCAAATATCAATAGATTAAAAAAAAAAAGGGGAAATAATCCCTTGTATCACCTCAGAACACCAGGGCCTAAAGTTAGAGTTCAACAACATCAAAAATCACAGAAAACCTACCAACTCATGGAAACTAAACATCACTCAACTGAACCACCTCTGGGTCAAGAAAGAAATTAAGAAAGAAATTAAAAACTTCCTAGAATTTAATGAAAATGAATCCACAATGTACTCAAATCTGTGGGATATAATGAAGGCAGTCCTGAGAGAAAAATACATAGCACTAGATACCTATACGAAAAACCTAGAGAAATCCCACACTAGAGAACTAATAGCACATCTGAAAATCTTAGAACAATTAGAAGGAAACTTACCTAGGAGTAGTAGACAGCAGGAAATAATCAAACTTAAGAGCTGAAATCAATAAAATTGAAACAAAAAAAACAATACAAAGAATCAATAAATCATAAAGTTGGTTCTTTGAGAAAGTCAATAAGACAGATAAACCCTTATTCATACTAACCAAAAAGCAGAGAGAGTATCCAAATCAACAAAATCAGAAATAAAAAGGGGGGCAGCTGAACTCTGCACCTGGCCACACCCACAGCTCCTGCTGCTGCTGAGGGTATCTGCAAGGATCCCTACTGCGACCCCGAACTGAGTGAACTGAGCAAACCAACTGCAGGGGTCTCTGAGGGGCAGATTCGAACTCTGACCAGAGGTGAGGAGGGTTCGGCAGGCCTCAGCGCCTGTATCCTGGCCTGGGAGGGAGAGTTGAGCTCCCATTGCTTCCGATTCCGCCACCAGGACTGGTGCTCTCTGCGGCGTCCCAGCACACTCTGGAGCAGGGGACAGCTGAACTCTGCACCTGGCCACACCCACAGCTCCTGCTGCTGTTGAGGGTATCTGCAAGGATCCCTACTGCGACCCCGAACTGAGTGAACTGAGCAAACCAACTGCAGGGGTCTCTGAGGGGCGGATTCGAACCCTGACCAGAGAGGTGACAGGAGACACACAAACCAAAGTGCCACAACTGACCAGGACCCATCTA